>VZTF01005324.1:728065-742899 GCA_013397755.1 Cnemophilus loriae | reverse complement strand
ACCTGCCCCACTGGGTACCCAAATCTGCCCCACTGGGTCCCCAAACCTGCCCCACGGGGTCCCTGCCCTGCTGAGGGTCCCCAAAGGTCACGTGAGGGGCTTTAGGGTCTGGATCCCCCCTGTGTGTGGGATCAGGGTGGGATCAGCTCTCCTGCCACCACCGTGGGACATTCCCGGGAGTTTCCCGCGCGGCGCCACTGTCCCTCACCCCTGGGCTGGGACAGGGAGTTTCCATAACCCTTCCCCCAGGATTCCTGAGCTGGAAAGCCCAAACGTGATGGGATTATGGATGCCATGATCTGCTTTGGCCAGGCCTTGTTTGGAAGCAGAGGAGACCCGGGAATGACGTTCCCGATAACTGGAATCCATGGGAATCCAGCTGCCCAGACAGCCCCTCGTGTCTAATCCCCACGGAGCAGCCTGTTCATCCTGTACCTTTCCTTGCTGCTGTGCTGGAAATTCCTCTGCTCTCCAACACGAGCTCCTGTTTTCAAAGGATCCTAAAGACCAGGAGAAGGATAAATCAGATGGAATGAGGGGAGAGACATTCCTGCCATGCCCCAAATAATTCCTGTGCTCCTCAGGGGGGTGGGGGCTCGTCCTGCTGAAGGCCCCGTGCATATTCCTGCAGACATTTCTGTTTTCCATGGAGCAATAATTGATATTTATGGGCTGCCCACTTGTGCTCACGTCTTCCAGCTGAGATGACGCCGTTCATTCGGGACGGCGCGTGCCCCAAAACCGGGGGGGAAGCGCTCAGGAATTCCAGGCTCCCGGGGCTGACGAAGCAAAGCAATTAAATAAATCCCACCTTGGATAGGCCTGGTTCAGCAGGAGGGATTAAAGGACGAGGTTTTGAGGTGTCATCCTGCTCGGGATCTTCCCGATCCGGACCCAATCACGTAATTACTTGATAACGTAACGATCCCTGCCACGCACCAGGGTCCTGCTGGGATGCTGGGAATGGTCCCACGTGCCCTGGCCACGCAGGGAACCCCCAGGCCCCCCTGGGCACCCGGAGCTGGCCTTGGAATGGGCTGGGAGAAGGGGCTGAGCAGTTTGGGGGATGCACTGAGGGTGGTGTGGCTGAGGCTGTGTTTTATCACAGGATCATGGAATGTCCTGATGGAAGGGACCCACAGGGATCATTGATCCAGCTCCTGCCCTGCACAGACACCCCAAAATCCCCCCCATGCCTGGGAGTGTTTTATGTTGTGTTCTTTCCTGTTTTTCATCCCCCAGGGCACCTCCCCTCCACAGGAAAGAATTTCCTCGACCCTGAATTCCTGCTGTTCCAGTGCTCCAAGGAGCTGCTATTCATCAAATTCCCTGCTTAAAGAGCTGTTTCATGTCTCTAATTTACATCATTTCCATTCCCCTGGAAAACACTCCTTAAATCCCATCCCATTCCCCTGCCTTGGGCAGGGACACCTCCCACTGTCCCAGGTTGCTCCAAGCCCTGTCCAGCCTGGCCTTGGGCACTGCCAGGGATCCAGGGACAGCCACAGCTTCTCTGGGAATTCCATCCCAGCCCCTCCCCAGCCTCCCAGCCAGGAATTCCTTCCCAATATCCCATCCATCCCTGCCCTCTGGCAGTGGGAAGCCATTCCCTGTGTCCTGTCCCTCCATGCCTTGTCCCCAGTCCCTCTGCAGCTCTCCTGGACCCCCTTTAGGCCCTGGAAGCTCTCCCAGCCTGGCTCCAGAGCCTCATCTGGATTGATTTTGGGGTTTTTTTTTAAATTAAGACACATCCATAAAGCACTTGCAGTAATGTACTTTCCACTTCAGGATGTTTATTTTATCAATATTGAGCAAATATTGGCACCTCCTCGGCTGTGTTCGTTTAACAAATGGAAAGAGCCTCGGTGGGTGTGGCTCAGGAGCCTCATTAAGGGGATCCTCATCACAGGTGATTCTCATTAAGGATGATCCTCATCACAGGTGATTCTCATTAAGGAGATCGTCATGATTCTCATTAAGGCGCTCCACATCACAGGTGATTCTCATTAAGGGCACCCTCATCACAGGTGATTCTCATTAGGGGTACCCTCATCACAGGTGATTCTCATTAAGGGCACCCTCATCACAGGTGATTCTCATTAAGGGCACCCTCATCACAGGTGATTCTCATTAAGGGCACCCTCATCACAGGCGTGCCTCGTTTCTGTTCAGGAGGAGCACTGGGTGAGGGGTTGGGCTCTGTGCCCCCCGCCCGGGGATGGGGGCACTGGGGGGATGTCCCGGGGGTCTCGGGGACCGGGACACCCCTGGGAGCACCAGTGGCCCCCGGTGTCCCCTGGCCGGGCTGTCCCTGTCCCTCCGTGGCCCCTCCAGTGCCAGGAACCTCTGGGATCCAGGCCTGGATCCCTCTCCTGGTTCCCTCCCTGCCAGCCCGAGGCCCAAGCCCTGTAATTTGTCTTCTCCTCTGGTTTTAAATTGCTCTTTAAAACAAACCCGTCCCGACCCGGTCATTAAGGACGCAATTTGATAAGCGGCACTCTCAGCCTGCGGCTTGTGGGCTGCGATGTTTTTCCGGGCTCTGGAGGAGCCTTGGCTGCTCTGGGCGCCGGGGCTGTCACAGCTCCCGGACAAACCCTCCTGCTGCCCGACCATCCCTCAAACTCTCAAGGAAATGCAGGCAGACACAGTCAATCAGAGCACCAATGGGTTTTTGGGGCTGTTTTTCAGTAAATCCCCGGATTTTGGGTTCCCTTTGTGCTCCCACAACCACATCCAGAAAAACCATCCTGGGGAGGAGGGAGCACAAACACCGGGAGCAGCCAGAGCTGAGCTCAGGATTAGTGGTATTGGTGCCTCTGAAGGGGTGAAACAGAAATAATTCCCCTTAAGGAGGGGGTGAGGGAGGATGTGGGTGGGACGTGGCCCAGCTGGAGCTCTGTGCCAGGTCTGGAACGAAATGGGAGAGCAGTAACTGAGTGTGGGGTTGGTTGAACGCTCCCCGAGTGAACCCAGTGAGCTCTTTGGTGGCTCTGCGTGCTGCCTTCCCTGACGTCCAGCAGGACGGGTTTCCCTGGCCCCCTGCTGCCTGCGAAGGAGCCGGGTCCCCGCTCCAACCTGGAGAACCTTTCCTGCTGTGGGAATGGGGCTCTGGGTTGGGATGGTGGCTGCTGGCAGAGGCCGAGTGCTGGGAAGGGGCTGGAGCCCTGGGTCACCTTGGCTTTCAAAAACTCAACCCCGAAGTCTTTGTCTGAAACAGCCCTGGGCCTGCAGGGCGAGGGGCAGGAAGGACAACACAGAATCCGTGGGGTTTGGAAGGCGATTTTCCGAACGTCCGCCAGAGGAGGGGACAGGAGTGGCAGTGCTGGGCGTTCCCTGAGACCCTCGTGGGGCTGCAGCCCAGCCCCAGCCCCTCTGCCACAGGGAATGTTCCACCCCTGGGTCAGCTCGGGCTGCCGGGATTTCTGACACTTCCCAGGGCCGGGGCTCAGCCTGGGAGCTCCCCCTGAGAGCTCCGGGCTGGACACAAGGGAGACTCTGCTCCTTGGGCGCTGGTGCAGTCCCCACCCTTGGGGACCAGGCTGGAGAAGGTCCTGGGCATCCCAGAGCTCCCTGCCCTGACGGGGTGCTGGGGCTGGAGGCCTCCCGAGGGCCTTTCCGAGTGAAACAGCCTCAACACCCAGGATTTTCATTCTCCCTGAGGGTATGAAACAACTGTTCCAAATCAACCCTCAGTTCTTGGTTCCCAAAGGCATCTTCTGCAGCATTTATGCTTCTCAGGATCTGGGCTCAGACTGGAGATGGAACAGCTGATTCGTTTAAAAAAAAAAAAAATTAAAAAAATTGTTCTTTACGTGTGTCCTCTAATAAAAGTCAAAGTTGTTTTGAAAGTTTTCCTCTGTGAAATAAAACCACGGAGAGAAGTGACACATGTTAACAAATCCCTGTCTTTTTTATCTGGAAAGCTGGTGTGCATGGAAATTCCTTCTCCAGATCCAGGAGGGGTTTTTTCCTTGCTGCTCCATTGCAAAGGGAGTTAATCTCCGTGGCTGTCCCGGGTTTGGGAGCTGCAGAGGGATGGGGAGGAGCTCACCCTTGGCTGGTGGTGTCACCTCAGCTGGGGACATTGTGGGGGCGCTGGGGATGCCCAGGGACGCTGCCAGGGAGGGGGCAGCCGCAGCTCCTCCGTGCCAGGGCCCGTCCCCGTGTCCCAGGTTCTCCGAGGAATCTCCGTCCAGCAGCTCCGCAAGCTCTGTGTCCATCACCCTGGGGCGAGTTCAGCCTTTTCCTGGCTGGCGGTGACTCCCCAGGGCTGGTTCAGTTCCCATTCCTGCTGCGCCTCAGGGAAAGCCTCTGGAGCCTGGCCCAGGACCCGCTTCTGGAGCTCAGTGACCCTCCCAGCCCGATTTTCTACCTGCTCCGTGTCACCAAGCTCAGCAAAACACACCCCCCTTCACTCCAAGGCTGGACTCGATGATCTTGGAGGTCTTTTCCAGCCTTTTCCAGCCGTCTTCCACAATCCTGTGGGTTCCACAGAGCCTCTTGTTCAAAGCAGCTTTGTGGGAGAACGTTGCATTTTCTTCCAACACGTTCACCTTTAACCTCTTGGGTCTCTTGTGCTGAACCCCCAGGAAAGAGCTGGGAATGGAAAATCTGCTGGAAAATCTGTGCCTTGCAGAGGAAAACTGGCACACAGGCTGCAGAATAGGAACTGCTAAATAAACTGAATAATATAAATAAACTGAGAGGAGCCGGGGGGCTTGTGTGCCACCGCTACTGTCCCCTGCCCCTGGGGACCTTCAGCTCCTCTCTGTCCCCTTCCTGCTGGAGCCAGGGCGTGGATTTGCAGGCGGAGGGGCTCAGGGCGGGTGTGCCAGGGACGTGCCAGGAACCGGGGATGATTTCCCCTCCTGACTCCGCGGGGCTGGGTCGGGCTGGTGCTGCCAGCTCTGCTCCCTCCCGCCTGGGGACAGACAGGCCTGGGGACCGGGGCTCTCCCGGTGTCCCACCGGCGCCACCGGGACCTGCAGAGCCCCCAGACTCTGTTCCTGCTCCTCCCCGGGCTGTCCCAGCCCTGTGCTCAGCCCGGAGCAGCAGGAGCAGGAGCAGGAGCAGGAGAGTCCCCTCTGCACAGGGACGCAGCCCTGGCACCTCCTGGCACCCCGGGGCTGCCTCCTGGCACCTGAGCCCCAAACGTGCCAGGGAGAGCCCCCAGCTCCGGGGTCTGGCACCCCCAAGTCACCCCCACCAGCCCAGGGGTGTCCCCTGCTCTGTGACACCGAGGCCACCCCGTGCTCAGGGTGCTGGGGCTCCTGGGCTCCTGGAACTGTCACCGTTTGTGTATCTTGGCAGGATGGCCAGGAGAACAAAACCTGGCTCCCTAGCAGGGGGAAAAACTTGTATTTTTTTTTTTAAAAATTTATTTTAAACAGCTTCCTCCACTGCTTTCCATCCCCAGTGCTGCACACAGATCCTGCTGAACCAAACACTCGTTGTTGATTTACAGGGACAAAAACAATCTCCTGGTGCTTAAACCCTCGTTGAATCTCCCCAGAAGCCACCTCTGGAAGAGCTTGGAAACCACTCCCGTGCCAGCAGACTCCTCTGGTCCCCTCCTCCATCCTGCATCTTGCAAAATTAGAAACAACGACCTTTCAGGCTGGCCAGAAGGAATAAACTGCACGGGATAGCTCAGGTTGCTGGGTTTAAACCAGGCCATTTCCCAGAGGTTTGAGGTGGGAACGTGCAGGGGATGCTCTTGGGCCCACTGTTGATGGAGACCAACATTAATGGGATTTTTTGCTGGTTTTTCAGGCTCACATGCTGGGGCAGGATGGACTCTGCCCACTCAGCACATTCCTGAGGCTGAGGGACCTTGGGAGATCATCTCCCACTGAAAATTGTCCTTTGCCAGCCCACGGGGACGGGGCCAGGGTCACATCTGGGACACAGCTTCAGTGCCGGGGTGAAGTGGGAGTAAAGGAGGCCCTGGCACAGGGTGCCCAGAGCAGCTGGGGCTGCCCCTGGATCCCTGGCAGTGCCCAAGGCCAGGCTGGACGGGGCTTGGAGCAGCCTGGGACAGTGGGAGGTGTCCCTGCCCGTGGGATGAGATGATCTTTACGCGCCTCCCAACCCAAACCAGTCTGGGATTCCCTGTTTCTGGGTAATTCCCTCTTCTGGAAAATTCCCAAAAGCTTTTTCCAGCTTTGCTGCTTCAGCTCCACTTCCCACCCCCGTTCCCTTCCCCACCCTCTCAGATTCCCTCCCCGTGCTCCACTGAAGGCAGCTCCTGGCTCTGGGTCCTGCCGGACAGCCGGACCGTGGGATGGCCCCACGCCCGCACGGGGGCCGAGTCAAATGGAAATAGAGGAGCTGAAAAGGGTAAATCCTGATTAGAAAGCAAAGGATGTCCTGTGGAGAGAAGATGGGGGAGCAACTGGATGGGATTATCCAGATGGAAAATCCTGAGCTGCTCTGCCGTAATTGGTATTTATGAACCGGGGCGAGCACTGGTCTGCCCGTGGGCCGGGGATGTTTGGTGCCATGGCAACTGCTGGTGCCAAAGGATCAATCAAGAAACAAATGGAAATGAATAAAGGCAGGACGTGGGGGAGCAGCGCCTGCTCCTGCCGTCCCCAGGTTAAAGCGCTGCTGTGCGGGGACAGAGATAAACTGCTAAAACCCAAACTGCAGCCGTGGCAGGGAGCTGGGATTGGCTCAGTCTGTTTCTTTTCCATACCTGAGGGAGCTGCAAGGGTGGAGGTCAGGCTGACACATCCACACCAGCTCTCAACAGCTGCTTTCAGGGGCTTCAGGATTCAAATTCTGAGTTTGCAGCCAGGAGCAGAGCAGGAACACTCCCCACACACCACGAGTGCTGCCTCACACCACTGTTCCAGGAGCTTTCACTTCAGAGGGAAGTGGTTTGAGGGTTGCTTTTTTTCAAAGAACTGTGGCTATTTTGGACAAGGGAAGTTGTCCAGTTCAAGAGCACTCTGAGTCAGGGCTTTTTGCGAGAAAATAAGTCGTTTAAAGATAAGTGTTGGTTTTGGTTAATGACAGAGAAGCCACGTGCATCTCTGCTGGGAAAGCAAAACCAACCTCCCCCGTTTTGATCTGCTTTGGGGTGTGGATTAGAGGAACTCCAAAGGCCCCTTCCAACCCAGACTGTTCCGTGATTCTCCAGCAATATGGAAGGTTGAAAAAAAAGCCTGACAGTTGTGGAACACTGCTTTTTTGGGGGTTTTTTTTGAGGATGCTGCTGTTCATGCTTTGGTTTAACAATCCTGGAAGAAAACAGCACAACTGGAGCTGAGGGGAATCACAGAATCACAGAATATCCCGAGCTGGAAAGGATCCACAGGGATCATTCAGCCCAATCTTCAATATTCACTGGGAAGAGTGGAAATGTACGGATGTGATTACAAATAAAATCTAAATGAGAACAGGAATGGGGCACTGGCCGTGGCACTCAGTGCTCTGGGCTGGTGACGAGGTGGGGATTGGATCTGATACTCCTGGAGAGCTTTTCCAGCCTTATCAATTCTGTGCATTAGCAGCTCCTTCCTTTCTTGTGGCTCGTTCTAAAAACAATGACGATTTCTCTCCCATTCCCCATCTGCACCCCCACTGGAGGCTGTGCTGTCCTTTGGGACGAGAAATTGCCCTTTCAGAGCTGCCGAGAGGGCACAAAGGTCCCCAAAGGGACACTGGAGGTGAGGCTCGTTTCCTCTTTCTCCTCTTGCTTTAGAACCAAGAGCAGGAACAGCAGCGGATTTGGGTTCTGGGAAAGGCCTGGCTGGGCTGAGCTCAGCTGGCAGCTCTGCCCCGGCAGAGGGGTGGGCTCGGCCAGCCCAGGCTCGGCCAGCCCAGCTCCTGCTGTGCCCCGATGGAGCTCTGGGCTCGGCCAGCCCAGCTCCTGCTCTGCCCCGATGGAGCTCTGGGCTCAGCCAGCCCAGGCTCGGCCAGCCCAGCTCCTGCTCTGCCCCACCGGAGCTCTGGGCTCGGCCAGCCCAGCNCTCTGGGCTCAGCCAGCCCAGCTCCTGCTCTGCCTCGATGGAGCTCTGGGCTCAACCAGCCCAGCTCCTGCTCTGCCCCACCGGAGCTCTGGGCTCGGCCAGCCCAGCTCCTGCTCTGCCCCGATGGAGCTCTGGGCTCAGCCAGCCCAGGCTCGGCCAGCCCAGCTCCTGCTCTGCCCCACCGGAGCTCTGGGCTCGGCCAGCCCAGCTGCTCTCACACCCCCGGGGCTCAGAGTGTTTGTAGGGTCGGTCCCCACGTGGGACTGACCCCGAGGAGCAGAGGAGCTGCTCGTGTTCCCCTCGTGTCCAGAGGGACACTCGAGCCCCGGGTTCCGGTGGCTCAGCCCTCAGGAGAGGCGCAAGGCAGGCGAGGAATGAGGATTTGAGGGGGCAGGAGAGCAGCTCCGGGGCAATCCGGGTGCTGGGGGATTGTTCCCAGCCGGGGTCATTGCTCTGGGTCTGCTCCACTGCTCTGATTAATGCAGGGTTTCGTTAAGGCCATCAGGGCTCCTGTGGAGGCTGTTTGGTTCTGCCCTCACAGGAAATGAATTGATGTGTTTGGTAAAATACGCTGCAGTTAATATTTAATGCCATGGTTGAAAGGGAAAATGGAAACAAAAATAAATTACCTTTCTTCGGTGCTTACAGCAGTTTAATTTCACTCTGCAAACACTTAGAATAAAAGAAGCACCTTTCAGACTCCAGCCTTTGGAATTATTAATGTCTTTATGGGGGTAAATGTGCTATTTGTGTTCTCCCAGGCTGCAGAAATCCGCCAATGGATTCAGTGGAGCAGGGGCTGAATTTCCCTGAATTGCCCTTCCTGTTTGGAAATGGGAAACATTCCAAGCCCTTCCCCTCCGTGGGCCACCTGCCCTGTCTCGCAGAGCCTGTGGGGCCGGGAGGAGCAGGGCAGGGTCCCATGGGCACATCCCAGTGCCCGTCCCAGCAGAGGGGGGGGCTGGAGCATCGCTCCAGGCTGGAGCTCCAAGCGCTGCCCGGGACAGGCTCCAGCCCTCGGGAGCAGCAGCTTTTCCCAAACCCTCCTGTCCAGAAATCCCTGGAGAAAAACCTTCGTGGAAAGAGCAGGAAAACAAGGGACAGATGTAAAATGTCATTGATTGGGTCACGCCCCACAAAATCCAGAGGCTGCTCAGATCCAGCATGGAAATGAAACCCAAATGGAAACAAAACCCAGATGGAAATGAAACCCAACTGGAAACAAAACCGAGATGGAAACCAAACCCAACTGGACACCAAACCCAACTGGACACCAAACTCAACTGGACACCAAACCCAACTGGACACCAAACCCCACAGGGTGGTGGGAAGCGGTGCTGGAGGGGGCACCTGCATTCCACGTGGGCAGGTGTGGAAGGCAAAGGCTGGGGTGGCCTTTGCCATGAATCACGGTGACATCACTGTGACATCACCATGAGTCACCCTCTGCCATGGAATATCTGGGTCACTCCTCGGCTTCCCTGGAAAATGCCCCTCCAGGGCTCAGCATTTCTTCTTCTCCCATGACTGGATGGATGTAAAACAAAACTTGGAACTGGAAGAAGGGCTGGAAGTTAGGCAAAAAGAAGAAGATTTTCTGCTTTTTTATATTTTAAGTTTATTTTTTAAGTTTTTTCCTCCTTTTTCAGGCTGTGCTCATCCTTCCTCTCCCCAGCTGAGCTCTGCAGCCTCCTGAGATGTCCTGACACAAGGAGCCAGCCCTGATTTGGTGCCTCTGAGCCTCAGCCAGGTCAGGCTCTTCCCAGGTGCTCGAGCTGCCCCACCACTGAGCCTCTGGAGCCGTTCTGTCTCCTGCGTGGCTTTGGGTCCGTGGGATGCTGTGGAAGGGATGGGATTCTGCTGCTGCTCCCAGGGAATGGCTGCAGCTCCCAGCAGAGGAGTGGGGAACGAGCTCACACAGCTCTCAGCAGACACTTGAGACTGAGGGGGAAAAAGGAAAAAACGGGTGAGATTGGGACAGAAACGTCCCTTTTCACAGGTTTTTTCAGCGTGGCCACACGATACGGCAGAGAAGGGCGTTTTGTGGCCGTGAATCCGGCTGGGAACCACTGGGCTGCTCTGCCTTGGAGAGCCTCACTGGGAACTCAAGGAAATTAAACGTCCTTGGGTATTAAGTAACACTAGAAAACTTAATTAATAAAACCCATAAATAGTGAGCAAAGTACAAATAAAACCTCTGCAGCCTCGGGCTCAGCCCTCGTGGGCTGGGTTCCCCTCTGCCTTCGCAGGGGGAGGATTTGCAGCGGGGATGTTTTGGAGGAGACAAAAAAGCTTCCCAAAAAAGGAATAAATTGTGGCTCTTGTGCTTAATTTACAGAGCTCCGTGATCCTGCTGGGAAACGCAAGGTGCAGCCCCGAGGCTCGGCTGTCCCCCGTGTCCCTGCCAGGAGGAGCTTCCAGGACATCCGTGAGTCGGGAATGGCACTGGAGTTCACAGCAGGAAATGGGAATTGCTGCTGCAGTCATGCCTTGAAATGTGACAGGGACAGCAGGGACTGTATCCAGTCACCCACCCAGCCCATTCCCACTGCACTTTCCGGGGTGCCACGGTGTCCCCAGAGCCCTGTGGGGTCAGGGCCAGTGAGGCCACGCAAGGGGGGCTCTGGGTGGCCCAGCCTTGCCCCCTCCACCGCCCTGTGCATGGACCTGCTCCAGCCCCGGTGATCCCAGAGACGCTGCTGATCCCCCGTCCTCAAAATCCGTCACAAACCCCAACTCCAGAGCCAGCAGGGCCCTCCGGGCAGCCTGAGCCCACCCACGGCACTCCATCCATGGGGGGCCTGTGGAAACCCTGGGATCGAGCAGTGAAATCAAAAGGTGGAAGATCTTGGAATCACAGAATCCCAGACTGGTTTGGGTGGGAAGGGACCTTAAATCTCACCCAGTGCCACCCCTGCCATGGCAGGCACACCTCCCACTGTCCCAGGCTGCTCCAAGCCCCGTCCAGCCCGGACTGGGACACTGCCAGGGATCCAGGGGCAGCCCCAGCTGGGTCTGTGTGTGGGTGAGGGGCTCTCCAGGAGCCGGGGCTGAGGGATAGGGTGGGCACAGAGGGGGCCAAGCCCTGTCTTTCCCCATTCCTGCTGTTCCCAGTGTTCCCAGTGCTGGTCTGGATGCCCCTGAGTGAGGCTCCCTTCCCCGGGGCTCAGCCCGGCCTCCTCCCCCGGGAGAGCTTGGCAGCAGCCCCGCTCCTGCTTGGGGTTGTGGCCATCGTCATTCCTCGGCGTTTCCCTGTCAGAGGGGAACTCTCTGCTGGGATTTTGCCTCTCTGGTTTGTTCTGCTGCTCCCGGAGCGCTGCCATCCCCCTCATCCCTGGATCCCAGCAGGTGGGATGCTGTCCTGGCCGCACAGGCGCTCCATCCCCGCAGGCGGGACCCTGGCTGGGGAGGGAAATGCCTCTGGAAGCTCTGCTCCTGCCCAGCCTCCCGTGTTCCGCAGGATTCCAGCGGCACAGAGCCGGAGCTGCTCCCCAGGGAAGCTGGGACGGGATGGACACACTTCCCTGAGAGCCCTGGAAGAGCTGAACTCTGCCCTCGGCCAGGACCAGGCTGGGCTGGTGCCTCTGAACCGCAAAATCCATCGCCAGAAGGGAAAAACGCCTCAGATCCTTCGAGCACGATGCTGACTCCCATAGCCGGAGGGGAAATAGGGATGGAACCGGGGATGTTTCCCTGGGAAGTGCCCGTGGGCTCGGGGCGGTGCTGCAGGGGGGGCCCCGCAGGTCCCTGGGCACGGGGAGCTCTCGGCACCTTCACCTGAGGCAGGTGTGACCGCAGGGGCTGTGAGGACAGGGGGGAATTAATGAGAACTTCAGGGATTTATAATCCCAGAAGCCCAGACTGGACTGGGCTGGAAGGGCCTTCAGAGCCCATCTCGTTCCATGTGCCAGGACAGCTCGCAGAGCCCGGGTGGTGGCAGGGGCACCGAGCTGTGCCCTCCCTGTGACACAGAGACAATGAGTGATGTCCCCAACATTGCACAACCCGGCCCTGCCGGAGCCTGCCAGCAGCTTGGGAAACCTCTCCAGGATTTCAGCACGGCTCCCTGTGCCAGAGTAACACCGTGTCCTAAGGCAGGAGGATCAGCCACAAGCAGCTGAAATCACAGACGAGCTCTGCCAGCGCCAGTGGAAGCTCCACGGGGTCGTTCCTGCAGCTGCGCTGTGCCCAGCAGTGCCGGGTGCCCAAATCCCCGGGCAGGTGTCACCTTTGCCCAGCAGTGCCGGGTGCCCAAATCCCCGGGCAGGTGTCACCTTTGCCCAGCAGTGCCGGGTGCCCAAATCCCCGGGCAGGTGCCACCTCCAGCAGGTAAATCCCTGCCAGGATCAGCAGTGAGCAGCCGCACACACGGGGCGTGCCCCAAAGCAGGGGATTGGGGCACTGGAGGGACATCCCAGGAGGGATCTGAGGGGCTTTGGCTGCAGCCCTGTGGTGCTGGACACAAAAAGGGAGGAAAACCAGTGGGAAGGCCACACGTGGCACTGGTGTCCCCAGCGGGCTGGTTTTGGGAACACGGGGTCACAACCAGCTCCAGCCTCGGCACGGATAAACCCAAGGGCTTTGGGAATAAAGCCGGGCTGTGCTACAGCAGGGCAGCAACAGTGACAGCGCCGAGGGCCAGCCTGGGTGGGGCCATGGTGACACCTCACTGCTGGCCGTGGCATACCAGCCCCTGGAACACCACCCGCCTCTGGAACACCAACCCTTGGAATGCCAGCCCTAGGAACACCACCCGCCTTTGGAACACCAGCCCCTGGAACACCACCCGCCTCTGGAACACCAGCCCTTGGAACACCAGCCCTTGGAACACCAGCCCTTGGAACACCAGCCCCTGGAACACCACCCGCCACTGGAACACCAGCCCGCGGAACACCAGCCACCGGCACACCACCCGCCTTTGGAACACCAGCCCTTGGATTGCCAGCCCTAGGAACGGCAGCCCTTGGAACATCACAAGCCCCTGGAACACCAACCAGCCCTTGGCACGCCAGCCCTTGCACTCTCACCACCCTTTCCCAACGGTGGCAGCTCCCAGTCTGGGAAAGGTCAGGCATGATGGGAGTCCAGGCTGAGTCTCCGGAGAGGCGGTGCTGGGAAGCGGATTGGGAATGTCCCCCGGGCACCCCGTGTCTGCTGCCACCCTGAAATCCCGGGGTCACGCTTGCACAAACGCTGTGATGTGGGATAACAGCTTTCGATCTTGGGGTGTTGCTCGCCCTGGTTATTTTGGGAAGGAAGAGGCCACCAGGGTGCCAGGCATTGCTGAATGTTTGTTTTGTCAGGAGAGAGCAGCTGGTTTTCCAGAGGCTCCTGCTGTGTTTTCCCTTCAAACCCACCAGAGCTCTCCGAGTTTCCAGCACTAAGGAACAGCTCTGGCTGTGACAGTCACATCCACTGGCAGGACAGGGTCTGGGTGCAGGCAGGGAACTCTCCACGATGTGCAATGACTGCCAAAAAGCCCCCAGAACACCCCCAGAACACCCCCTGGGGATCCCAGGCTCAGAGTTTAGGGATGGGCAAAGGGCATTGTAAATGCAGTTGAAGGCAGGTGACAAAGTGATGTTAAGGCATTTATTTTAATATGCTAATTAAAATTATTTCTGTAAGAATGAGGAGAATTTGGTCCCTGGTGTTTATAAACAGGACTGGAGAAGATCACAGAATCACAGCACAGGATCAGCCAGCAGCACTGAGTGATTTAATTCCAGGTTTACTCTCAAAGGTGGCCTAAGACAAGGATAACTGATGTCCAGGTAGGACAGGGCCCTTTGGATCAAGTGGGAAACTGGAATTAAAATGCCCTCCTGGCCAGGGACACCTGGCTGGGGTGAGCCTGGTGGCCACGGGGCCCAGCACAGAGCAGAGGGGACACGAGGGGACACATGGGGACACCAGCACTTCCCAAGGGGGACTTTCTGCCCAGCACCGGGCAGTGCCACTGGGAAACTCCTGTCAGTCATGAACTGCATTTCCAGGGCACTGCAGAGGTTTCTGAGCTCTCCTGCACCTCCTCTGAGCTGTGCCAGTGCCCAGCAGGCCCTGGGGACGCGTGGGACGTTCCAGGCAGAGGAGTGTGACATGGATGCAGGGAAGGTGTGATGTGGGTGCAGCGACACCGTGGGTGCGGTGACACCGTGGGTGCAGGGAAAGTGTGATGTGGGTGCAGTGACGCTGTGGGTGCAGGGAAGGTGTGATGCGGGTGCAGTGACATCATGGGTGCGGTGACACCGTGGGTGCAGGGAAGGTGTGATGTGGGTGCAGTGACGCTGTGGGTGCAGGGAAGGTGTGATGCGGGTGCAGTGACGCCGTCACCGTGAGCAGGCACATTCCCAAACGTGGAATGCAGCTCGCCCTGCCCGGGCCTTGCTCCTCAGAGCGTTTCAAACCATCAGAGTCACCAGGCTGGGGCTGCGACACTTCAGTGCCACCGCTGGAGCCACGGGAGGCTTTACAGAGTCACCTCCATTTGTGTCTGTTTGGGGTGAAAAATGCAAAGGAAGGGACTCCTCAGTGTCCCACAGCACCTGCTCTGCACTCAGCCCTGGGAAACAGCCCGGGGCTGGCTCCCAGCCCAGCGGGACGGCTGGGGACACTGGGGACACCAGGGACACCAGGGACACCAGGGACATTGGGGACTCTGGGACACCAGGGACACTGCGGACACTGGGGACACTGCGGACACTGTGGACACTGTGGACACTGTGGACACTGTGGACACTGCAGACACTGGGGACACTACGGACACTGGGGACACTGGGGACACTGCGGACACCGGGGACTCTGGGGACACTGCGGACACTGCAGACACTGGGGACACTGGGGACACTGGGGACACTG
>VZTF01005324.1:690015-727964 GCA_013397755.1 Cnemophilus loriae | reverse complement strand
ACACTGGGGACACTGCGGACACTGCGGACACTGGGGACACCGGAGCCACTGCAGACACTGGGGACACTGGGGACACTGGGGACCCTGGGGACACCGGAGCCACTGCAGACACTGGGGACACTGGGGGCACTGCGGACACGGGGAGCCGGCGGGGGCGGCGAGGTGCCGGGCCGTGTCCTTCGCGGGCGGTGTGCGGTGTGGGTGTCCCGCGGTGCCGCGGAGCAGCCGCTCAATGATTAACTCTGCCATTGTCGCGGAACCGCCGCGTTTGTTGACGGAGCCGCTCCGCGCCGTCCCCTCCCACAGCCGGGATCGTTCTGCTGTGTCGACACGGCCGCGGGGGGAGCGGGGCCAGAGCCGGCCGGGGGGGCCGTGCCCGTGAAGCCAGCGGGGAACGGGGACAGGACGAACAGCGACAGGGCCCCCGGGGCCCGTCTGGGGCGGCTTTGCCACGGATTAACCTGGATGAACCGATGGAGCCGCTGGGTGCCTGAGCATCCCTCACAGGGTGTCCAAGCCGGGCTCTGGAGGTTAAACCCGGCCTGGGCCAGGCTTAGCCCGTGGAGTGGCCCTGCTGGACCAGGCGGGGATGGACGGGCCGGGCTCGTCTCCTCGGTGGTGCCTTTATTCAGAGCTCCTCGGGAGATCCCTGAGCAGCCCCGGGAAGGGGCACTTTAAAACCAGAACCAAGCTTCGCCGCGGGGTTAGATCGTGTCCCCTCGCAGCCTGGCGGAGCTTTGGTGGCTCCTGACTGCGGCGGGTGAGTCCTCCCTGATGGGTTGGTTGCAGGGCATTTCCATCAGCCCAGATGTTCTTCCCTGGATCCTGGGCTGTGCCTGAGCCACAGCATTGATTCATCCACTGTGAAAGATGTGAGTTAGACTGACCTGAAGAAATTCAGGTTTGGGTGGATTTTTATGCTCTGGGGTTTTTTTTCCCATTATATATTTAGAAAAAAAATCCTAATTTTAACCATGGTATTAACTGGGTTTGACTCTGGGTTGTTTTTGGAGGTTGCTGTCAGGCTGTCCTGGGGATGCCTCTGTACCCAGGGCACGGAGTGGGACATGCCATGGTCATACTGCTGGGGTGACGTCCCCACCAGAGGGGTGGCACGGAGCCGCCTCCAGCAGGAGCCCTGCGAAGGTGGCACCTGGGTGCTCCTGGAGGGACCCTGTCCCTCCCATCCTCGGGCTGGGCAGCCCTGGCAGCTGCCACTGCCACCACCACATCCTGCTGCGGGCACCGAGCGTGTCCTCGCTTGTCACCAGCAGCAGGGGACACAAGGACAGAGAGTTCTTGGCCCTCACAGTGTAAACGTCGCTGGAGGTGGAACCTGGGCTGGCTCCACGGGCAGGACAGGTTGGTTCTGGGCTGAGCCACTGAGCCCTGCTGGTTTTCACTCAGCAAAGGAGGTGTCCTATGAAGAGCTGGCCTTGCCCTGCCCTTGGGACAGTTGTGTCAGATTTAATGTTTCAAAGATCCACGGAATCACAGAGTTACTGTGGTTGGAAAAGACCTCCAGGATCACGGGGCCCAAGCTTTGGCCGATCCCCACCTTGTCCCCAGACCATTCCATTGGATTTGAAGCTTTAAAGTTGTGGCAGTTACAGGCTGCAGACCCCTCTCGGTCCCAGGGAACAGAACAGAGGCCCGGGTGCCTGTGCTGGGGAGGGGGTGGAGGGAGGCTGGGATCCATGGGAGCATCCCCATCCCGGGGTGCTTGGGCTCTGTGCCAGGGCACTTCCAGCCCAAAGCCCTGCACGTGCAGCCCCCTGGCTCGGTCCTGGCTCAGTGAACCCACTCTGGGCTTGGGCATTGCACAGGAAGGACTCAGCCATGAGTCCTGATGTGCAGCTCCCTCGGGGTGGGGCTGGGCACAGCTCTGGTGGCACTGCCAGGCTCTGACCTCCCCCTGAGGGCAGGATGGGACCAAGCCGTGCCCAAATGTGGGCAGAGGGTTTCCAGGCCTGTTTTTGTCTCTGTTCCTTGAGGCCTGTTCACGTTCAGAGCCAGGGAACTACAAACACATCAGGCAAAATCCGCTCGACTCCAACCTGTCCCATAAACCACGAAGTGCTGGGAATGACATCCTCCCGCTGCAAAGCCACTCCAAGTCGGGATGAACACTTCCTTTCATCTGCCAGCCCGAGAGCCGTTATAAATGCTGAATTTATTTGTCCTGATGGATGCATGGAGAACTGCGGCTCCTCAGAGCAAACAGCCTGTGTGGGGAGGGGGGGCAAGGTCTGTCCAACCACTGTGTTTACAACAAGTCAAAATAACTGGGGCTTCTATCCCTGGCCACGATGGATTCTTCAAACAAAGCAGCCCCAAACATAAATACATTGTCTTTTACAAAATGCATTCGGGCATATTTGACATATTTCATATTCAGAGCAGCTCTTTCATGTTGTGCCCTGGAGTGCAGGGGGGACTCAGCTCCTGCACCCCCGTCACTGCTGGGGCTGCTCTGTCTTGCTGACAAGCCTGGCTGAGCTCAGGATTAATCCTCCTTTTGACTTCACCCCTGAAAAATCCCAACTGCTCGGAGGGAAGGCAGAGCCGGAGGGAGCCGGCCAGGGACTGCCCCGGGCTGGGGCAGCCAGGCAGGGCTGGAGCCAGGGGAGCTGCACCGGCCGGCCCAGAGCCCTGCTGAGGGGTGCACAGCGCATTCCTGGTGCTCCCTGTTTCCCAGGGAACGCTGGGGAAAGGCAGGAGCACAACAGGCAGGGTGCTGGAGTGGGGGGCAGAGCCCCTGGAGCCTTCCCAGTGCTGGGGCTCGTTCCCTTCACCGTGCTGGGATAACCCCGAGGTCCCTTCCCAAAGCCCCAGCAGCAGCTGGACGGAAAACTCCTCCTGTGCTTCCCAGGAATTACGGACACATGGAGGCAAAGGGAGGGTGGGGTGCTGGCTAAGGACACCCAGGGAGCAGGGTGACACCCGGGGTGACATCCAGGGCTCCCTGGGCATGGCAGCGGGGCTGGGAAGGGCAGAACTGCCCACAGGGAGCGTGGAAAGTCCTTGGGATGCAGGGCTGGGATGGAGCTGCAGCAGCAGCAGGAGCCGCACGGACGCTCCCCAGCAGAGCCTGGGCAGTGCCCACGCCACGTCCAGGCAGTGCCCACACCACGTCCGGGCGGTGCCCACGCCACGTCCAGGCAGTGCCCACGCCACGTCCGGGCAGTGCCCACGCCACGTCCGGGCGGTGCCCACGCCATGTCCAGGCAGTGCCCACGCCACGTCCAGGCAGTGCCCACGCCACGTCCGGGCGGTGCCCACGCCATGTCCAGGCAGTGCCCACGCCACGTCCGGGCGGTGCCCACGCCACGTCCAGGCGGTGCCCACGCCATGTCCAGGCGGTGCCCACGCCACGTCCACGCGCTGCCCGCGCTTCCTTCCACCCAGAGGCAGCCGAGCCATGAAGCAGCAGCAGCAGCAGCAGAGTTAATTTGTAAGCCACATCCTGCAGGGAAAAGCTGCCCATTAACGGTGCCCAGCAGGAACCTGCGGAGCGTTAACTGCAGGAGCTGCCGGGTGACTCTGGCCCCGTAAAGCCCTGGGGAGCTGCAGGGCTCAGCCTGGACACACCTGCCCAGCCCTACAGCCCTTGCCAACAGCTTTGGAAAATGTGCCGGACCTCAGCAGCCAGGGAAGTGACTGGAGGGGAGTGAAAACTCCATGAAGGAGCTGGAGCAGGGTGTGATCCTGGAAAACACTTTTGTAACTCAGGGATGGATGGGATATTGGGAAGGAATTGTTCCCTGGGAGGGTGGGGAGGCCCTGGCACAGGGTGCCCAGAGCAGCTGTGGCTGCCCCTGGATCCCTGGCAGTGTCCAAGGCCAGGCTGGACGGGGCTTGGAGCAGCCTGGGACAGTGGGAGGTGTCCCTGCCCATGGCAGGGTGGGAATGGGATGGGATTTAAGGTCCCTCCCAACCCAGTCTGGGATTCTGTGGGATCCCACCAAGGCTCCTGTAACCCCAGGTACAGACTGGTGCATCTTGAAGGAGCTCTTTGTCCTGACAGCACAATTTCTGCTGGCTCTGGTCAACCAGACCTATCAGCTCTGGCTCTTCCTGCTGCTGCTGATGATCAGAGAGATTTGCCTGTTGTGGTCCCAGCTCTGTTTCTCTGCCTTCACAGCTCTCCTGTGTTCTGCTCGTTCTAAAACCTGGGTTCCGTGTTGCCTTTTGTTTTTTTTTAAACTGAGATCAAACTGATAAAGAGAAACCCAAACGCAGCTGTTCAGTGGGGGTTGGGGCTGGCTCCGAGGTGCTTCTGACATCACCTGGGAAATTTAATCTGGGATTTTGTGGAGTCTCCATCCCTGGAGGTGTCCCAGGAAGGGCTGGAGGTGGCACTCAGCGCTCTGGGCTGGGGACGAGGTGGGGATTGGGCACAGCTTGGACTCGGTGGTCTGGAAGGACTTTTCCAACCTCAGGGATTCTGGAATTTGCCTGCCTGGAATTCCTGTGTCAGTTCAGACCCAGTGGCCATCAGGGACTTCCCAGTTCTGCTGGGCTGGGGTGGGGTTGCCCATCCCAGTGCTGCTTCCAGGACGAGGGGGAGTCACTGCCCGCTATGTCAGTCTGCCTGAGGAGCTCAGAAAGTTCCTGTTACAATCCCAAAATGCTAAAAAACAGTAAAATTATGGGAATAATGGGATAAAAACGTGGGAACAGCCTTGGTGGGAGGGGCTGCAAATGGTTCACCTCTGCTGGGACACTACAGAACCTGGGCTGGTTTGGGGTTGGGGTTGGGGTGCAGGTGCTCCCCAGGGGATACCTGGGCTGGTTTGGGGTTGGGGTTGGGGTGCAGGTGCTCCCCAGGGGATACCTGGGCTGGTTTGGGGTTGGGGTTGGGGTGCAGGTGCTCCCCAGGGGATACCTGGGCTGGTTTGGGGTTGGGGTTGGGGTGCAGGTGTCCCCAGGGGATACCTGGGCTGGAAGTCCCAGCACAGCAGCTCCCACAGGCCCTGCCTGGATCACCGGGCAGATAAAATCTGCTCTGGCCCCACCCCCCAGCAGGAGCAGCTCCTGCACAAACCCAGCAAACACCGGGCTCACGCCGATTTTTTATTCTCTCTGGTACAACACGCACGGGTTTGGGACACACACGAGTGGTTTGCAGGCAAACCGTGATCTCCAGGTGGATTTTCCGTGCCCTACAGCTCCCAAAACGCCTTGGGCAGAAGGACGACACAGAGAGACCAGGCTGAAAAGGCATCGTTAAAGAAACACGACATAAACACAGCTTCCCGTCCCACGAAAGTGGGAAGGAAAGCTTCCAGGTACGCTGCAGCTCCATGGATCAGGATTAGAAAGCGCATCCCGTGGCTGGAGGGCAGAGCTCCCACTCCTCCTCTCCTGTGAACAAACGGGAAGCTGCCCTTCCTTCCCGTTTGGATGAAATAGCTTCATTTTACCCCAGCACAGAGGGACAGACCTGCCCATCCCAAACACACTGCGAATATTCACTGCGAAGGCATCGTTTTATGTGAGCTGCAGTGAAACCACCCCGATATGAAGAATGAGCTGCCCTGAAGCTGCTGCAGGGCCCTTCCCAACAGCACATTCCCAGTTTTCCACGCGGGATCCACGGTGCTCTGGAGACACAGCACCCTGCTCTTCCAATAAAGGACTGGATAACCGGGGTGGATTCCCTGTTGCTCCCAGAACTCCTGTCCATCCCAGCCGTGGTCCCAGACACTCCGGAGCGCGGTGTCAGGAATGTGCCGAGCGGGCTGATCCAGGCAGCTGAGGTCATCCCGACATATTTCACAAGTGAGCGGCTCTGTTGAGCTCCTTCCCAAAGGAAAAGTACACAGAGGGAACGAAAGGGATCCTCTGCACACAACAGGCTTTTTCCAGTCCCAAATAATTCCAAAATTTTTGAAGCAGAAAGAGCCCATTTTTTCCCTCAAAGCACTGCCCAGTAACTGAAGCACTGCTGTACCTGTAGTTGTTACACCCAGGAGGAGCTCAGCACAGAGCAGAGTCCAGCAACTCAAACTGAAAAAGGCATTTATCCCGTTAAATTTAGGCTGGCCCTACAATTAAAGCTAAACTTTGGCTTTTAGGCTGGACTCAGACATCACCTGGATAAAATCAGGTTTATGTGGACAAGAATCAGACAGTGCAGAACGAAAGTGAAGGCACAGATTCTTTGCTGAGGAGTTACTTCTATAAACAAATTAAAAAGAGTAAAAGTAAAGGTTTTGTGCAAGAAATTCCTCACAGAAGCAGGACTTGATTTGCCTGTAAGGCCTCTGAATTCCACAGTACCTGGCACATGGAATATGAGCTGTATTTTACTGTACTTGCATTTAATTTCACCCCAAAGGCCACGAACAGGAGACATTAGAGGCTGTCAGCTCCAGAAGGGTGAAGAAAATTAGTTAAAACACAGCTTGCTAAAAAATAAGCCTCAGACATGGCACAAATGGATTGGAACTGAGTTTGTAACTAAACTGTGGAAGTTTCTTTGGGGAAAGACCTGACTAATTCACACACTTCTACCCACTGCTTCCAGTCTGCTGGAGTGTAAAAACTCCCAAAGCTGCCACATTTGTGTTTCTGGAGGAAGAACTGCACTCTTTGGGATGCTGCTCTGGCCACTCTGTAGGACACTGCAGGAACGAGGAGGTTCCCAGTGCCATCCCCATTCCTCACAAAGCATTTGCTGCTCCTTTACCCCTGGACAGGGGCACTTCCCAGGAACACAGCTCCTGTGGGAGCAGTGGGTCTGGCTCTGCAAGCCTTTGCCACTGATCCCCCAAGGAAGAGCAGGAGTCTCTTTTCCAGCCCGTTTCTCCCCCTCTCCATCTGCCCCCAGCAGCTCTGTGGGCTGCTTTGCAAACAGCAGTTCCAGCCTGCCTGGGGATTCCACAGGCTGCCAGGGAAAAATCAGGGATTCCTCCCCTTGTCCCACTGCTACATCCTCCCCAGGCTCCCTTCAGCTGCCACATGGATGAGCGTTCATCAGGACACAGCCGTGAGTCAGGAGACTCGTGATGCCTTCAGTTCTTGGAAGAGATGGATGTTCCATCACTGCCACAACCCCTGCTCAGTTTTAAGACACTGAAATCCAATCAAATCTCATTTTGTTTTCCTTATTCCCATGTTTTTTCCCCTTTCTCCCCTTGCCCCTCCAGAAAAAAGGAGGAAGAAGGACTCTCTCTCTGAAGGAGATAATGTTAGTATTAAACATACTCAGGAGTGAGTCCCTTCAGTAATTCCATCCGTAGAACCTCTTCACAGTTGGGAAAGCCATTTTTTCCACCCTAAAGCAAGAAAAGTCCCTTCAGGCTCTACTTTAGGATCACAAGACCTCCCATTCTGCAGCTCAGCCACGAGTGGCAGTGACCATGGAACGTCCTCATCCCGTTCTGCAGCTCAGCCACCGACGACCCCGGAACGTCCTGTCCTGCTGCGTGCCAGCACTTCTGGCACCCTGCAGGCGGGTTTGGCACTGTGAGTGCAGCAGTGACACTGAGAGAGGTGCCAGCACGGGGCAGACTCCCAGGAAGGTTCCCAGGCGCCCGCCGGCAGCAGCAGCTCCCGGAGCTGCGGCAGCGTCCCCTCAGGCCGCGGTCCGGCGGATCTCCTTGGACAGGGTGATGGACGTGTCCCTGCAGTCAGTGTTGGAGCACCTGGACACGGCGCCGGCCGCCTGGCGGAACTTGCGCAGCAGGATCTTGCGCAGCAGCAGGTACACCCAGGGGTCCAGGATCTGGTTGAAGGAGGCCAGGCGCACGACGATCAGGTACCAGTTGCACTCCCTGTGCCGCTCCCAGCACCGGGACTCGCTGGAGCGGTCCTGGCAGGGCTCGGCCGTGTGCTTGGAGACCATCGTCAGCATGGTGATCTGGGCAGGGACAGGGAAGGGGACACGGGTCAGGGACTGCTGGCTGGGTGTCACCACAGCTGTGTCACCGCTGAGAGGCTGCGGCTGCCCCTGGATCCCTGAAGTGTCCCAGCCCGAGGAAATGGATGAGCTTTAAGGTCCCTCCCAACCCCAACCAGTCTGGGATTCTGTGAGAGGGCTCCTGAACACGTTAATTTCCTGGACAGATCCTTTCTTTGCTCGCAAATCTTTCCTGGGCGTGACTTGGAGGCCGCGGCTGTCCGAGTGTGCTGCCTGGAATCGCTGTGGAACTGGAATCCCCGTGGAATAGGGGCTGTGCCCATCGTGCCATGTGTGCTCCCAATGCCAAGGACATGGATGCCCACCCAGCACGGCCCTGAGGCACCTCCAGCTCTGTCCTGGCACTGGCTGCCCGTCTATCCAGCCCTTCCAGCCACGGGATAAACGGGCAGCCAGTCCCAGGACTGCCGGGAACAGCCCGAGGGAGCAGACCTGCCGGGAATCACTGCCAGCCCTGGCCAACCCCTGGCTCCAGCCTTTGGAAAGAGCCAGGCCAACCTGCAGCCCCACAGGAAGCCCCCTCAGAGCTGGCTCACCACAAAGGTCACGGCTGGGCTGCTGCCGTCCCCACAGGCTGGGACAGCCGGAGCCACAGTGACCGGGAGCAGGGGCTCCAGGGAGGATTTTTCCGTTCGAAGGGATATTCTGGGTGCCAGATCAATAACCATGTGTTGACCTTGGAAAGCCTGGGCTGAGTCTGGAGGGCAGGGCAGCGTGGACAGCACGGGAGAATTGTTTGTGTTTCTTTAAACAGAAGCAGTTGAGGATTCCACCCACGGCATTTCACTGACATAAGTGGCCATGGACAGAGCCTTGGGAAAACATGGATATAGAGCCTTGGGAAAACATGGATATAGAGCCTTGGGAAAACATGGATACAGACCCACAGCACATCAGGAGCCACTTGGGCACCAGACCCACACAGCCACAGCCTCACCACTTCCCTGGCTCTTCACACACTGTCCCTGTCCCTGCCCCTGCCCCTGTCCCTGTCCCGACCCTGCCATCTCTTTTTCAGATGTAGCTCCAAAAACACCAGGCTAATAAAATACATTTCCCAAGCACACAACTGGTGCTTATTTCTGGTTTTATTACGTAATATGCCTTTATTGGAGTGTTTGTCGGGCCAACAACTGCTCTACTGGAAACTTTGTTTGTTTGATATCATTAGAGGTTGTTTATCATGGCCTCTATTGGTCTTCTAAATGGATTAAAAGGCTGCACAAGGCAGAGGAACTACATCAGGTGGAATAAAGTCAACATAATTTACGCCATTAAAAATCTGGCTCAAAATGCATATAGAAATACAGCTGACAATTGGATTTATTCAACAAGAGCAGCTAAAACTTTACTGTTACCATGAATGTGGTTTTATATGTCTTTAATGTCTGTCTGCCGGGAGGGATAAGGTGCAGAAGTATTTTAACAGGAAAAGCAGCAGAATTCCTGAGCATTTTGGCTTTAAATAACTTTGAAACAACTCTGGGAAGGAGCCATTTTGTTGCCTGGAACTCCAAAATGATTGTTGTGAGAATTCCAGTTCGTGCTGCAGCAGTATTTCTGTGCAATCAAGGAGCAGCTTCCTCCATTTCACCTCGGAGTCATTTGTCTGCTGCCATCCAGCTCAGGGGTTATCCCAGAATCCCAGACTGGTTTGGGTTGGAGGGACTTTAAATCCCATCCAGTGCCGCCCCTGCCATGGCAGGGACACCTCCCACTGTCCCAGGCTGCTCCAGCCTGGCCTTGGGCACTGCCAGGGATCCAGGGGCAGCCACAGCTTCTCTGGGCACCCTGTGCCAGGGCCTGCCCACCCTCCCAGGGAACAATTCCTGCCCAATCTCCCATCCATCCCTGTCCCCTGGCAGTGGGAGCCATTCCCTGTGTCCTGTCAGCACATGCTCCAAAACAAACAGAAGAGCAGTGTGAACTGGAAACCAGCAACACCACACTGGAGTGGGGTGTTCTCCCGGCTGCTCCGTGCTGAGCCCAACAAGCTCCCGTGTGCTTGGAAAAAGGAAACAGCTCCTGCACTGCCCGCTCTCCTTCCCATCCAGCACAGAGCCAGACGTGCAGGACACTCCAAGGAGCCCTCCAGAGCACAGCCACGATGTCAGAGCTTTCCCTCTGCTGCTAAATCACATCTGATTTTGTCGTTTACATCAACAGATCTGCTCTAAAAATACCGTGTGTGGCAAGAGCGTTGTTTACCTCACAGCAGCAGCTGTCAGGATCCATTAGTTCTCAGTTACAAAACTCAGATGTCTTTAAAAAAAAGCCATAAACAAAAAAAACCTCCTCTGTAAAGCCCCGGATTTCTATTTTAGCTCTGTTTCTTACAACTGCTGAGTGCTGCAGCTACAGGTTAAATGATTTCTACGAGCTGGCTCTCACTGAAAGGGCATCTGCATTCTCCATGGTCACTTCCCCGAAAATCTGGTCTCGAATTCCTACCCTGCACTTCAGACTTTTACAGAACGAGTTGGGGGGCATGTATAAAAATGGAGGTGTATTTATAAAAATACTCCTGCAGCCAGGAGTCTGGATTTTGAGAACTCCACAGAACAAGCTCCGCACTTCCAAGTGTTGCTGCTGCCGAGGGAAGTGCTGATGAATTCCTCGTGCTTGTGGGTTGACTCCTGCCTCTGAAACCACAGAAATGCCCAGGGCACCAAACCACGGAGCGGAATCCCTGCTTCCTCACTCATTTATCTGGTTATGAGGGAGCAGAAAATGCTTCCCCCATCTCAGGGATCTCCTCTCATGGCGCAAGGCTGGTGAAACCCTCAGGGGTGACAGGACAAGAGGAAAAATCCTTCTCCAGCCAGAAAGAACCTTTCACATAACCTCAGCATTTCCTCAGCCAGCTCCAGCCCATCCTGCTCAGAGATCCCAACTACAAATTCTCCCCAAATCCTACTATTCCCTGATAGAACAACCCAGCCTTTTGGGACAGGATTCCAGACTCCCAGGTGTGCCCTGGTCCCACATGGCAAAGATGTGGATTCTGCCTCCCTGGCTCCTACATCATGAGGAGGGGTTCTTAAGGAAGGAATAAGGAAACAGTGGAAAGCAATGCAAAGATCCTTAAAAACCAGACTGGACGAGCCCGGAAGGCTGCTGTAAATCAAATACAGCGAGCTGCCAGCCACAAGGCACTCACAGAGTCACGGGTTGTGTGTTTTCTCATAAGACACCGAAAGAAGTTTTGCTGCAAGGTGGGAGCAAATAAAAACCCCTAAATCCCATCTTGCTGCAGCGTCCTGCTCCCAGGGCCACTCCTCACGTCCCGCTTTTCTCCTCTGCACAAGACCTTGTTCTCCTCCTTTTGGCCCCGGGTGCTGCATCTGATTTTCCCGAGCAGGCTGCACTTGGCTCTCCTCTGGGACCTCTCCCAGCTCCGCTCCTACAACCATCCCACCCTCGGCACCCCCGGCCCTGGCCCTGTCCCCGCTGTCCTCCCCGGGGGCCGTCCACGGATGTCCCCAAGGAACAGGGATCCCCGGAGCCTCCCCCGGCCCAGGCCCCCCTGCCTCCTGCCCCAGAGGAGAGCGGAGAGCGGGGCTCACCCCCGCTGGCGACACGGGACCTACCAGCAGCGGTGACCAGCAGGCCGACTGCACGCACATGATGCCCAGCAGCTGGATCAGCGTCTCCACGGTGATGCGGCCCCACCGCGAGCCGGGGTGCGCCGCGCTGGCCTTGGCGCGGCAGCGGGACACCAGCGCCTCCATGGTGGCCACGTTGCAGGCGCCGGTGACCACGAGGGACAGCAGCCCCAGCGCGGCGAAGGCGGCGGCGAAGGCGCTGCCGCCGGCCGTGCTGATGAAGCACCAGGTGCCGGGCGACTGCAGCACGTAGCGGCCCGGCCCGGCCAGCGGCAGCAGCGCGAAGGCCACGCCGGCGGCCCAGATGGCGGCCNTCATGATCAGCGGGATGGCCGCGGACACGGCGCTGCCGCACTCGGCCGCCCGGCCCGTGCCGTTCCCCCGCGGGCCCGGCCCGCCGGCCGCGCTGGCGTTGAGCGGGCGCTGCTGCGAGGGGCTCATCCCGGAGCGGGGAGAGCCCGCATGGAGCGGGCGCGCAGCGCACACGGAGCCGGCTCCGAGCCCGCAGCTCCCGGGCAGCCCCGCGCGGCCGCTTTATGCGAGGGACGGGCAGGACCCGCCCCGGGGCCGGCAGAGGAGGGACGGGAGCGAGAGCAGGCAGAGCCAGAGNGTCCCGGCCCCGAGGCTGCCAGAGCTCCAGGAGAGTTTGGACAGCGGCCCCAGGGATGCCCAGGGTGGGATTGTTGGGGGGTCTGGGCAAGGACAGAGGTTGGATCAATGATCCCTGTGGCTCCCTTCCAGCCCAGATATTCCGGGATTCTGTGAAAACACCTTGAAGTTTTGTTAAAGGTCATTTGCAATTGAAATTAAAAAATATTTTCAGTACTTCAAGAACTGGAATGATGTGCACACACGGGATCCACGGCCCGGGTGAGCTCACACGCAGCATCGGGGTCAGTGCAGGTGGCAGGGAAGTCTGTCCGAGCGTCCCCAAGACAAAGGACTCGAGCACAGTTGACTCACAGGTTTTATTTACACTTGTCTACAGCATCATTTCGCCTTACACGTTCTCTAAGCCAAATGAACCATCCTCCTCCTTTGCCTGTGGCCTATCAGTTGCTAAATTTAAAACCTCTCATCTGTTAAGTACAGCAACAATTGGAATACAAAGCACAAGAAAACCCAAGGCTAACAACAGAGCGTCTACTTGATCTGGTTTTACAGTTTAGTTGGACGTTGAAGTCAGAGGCACAGTTACAGACTAACCTGCTCTTGTGCAACCTACACACATTTAGCATGGAAATTAGAGAGAAAAGAAAGCATTAAAGAAGAAACTGCATTTTTTCTGCAAAGAGATTTATGAAAATACCTCTACACCAAAAACATTTCGCTTCTAGACCAGTCCATAAGACGTGGCTCAAAAAAAAGAAAAAAAAAGAGGAAAAAAAAGCAAATGGAGTTTTTCAATTTTGCTCCGTTTGTTTCTGTGCAGTTTATCAAAACAAGCAGCAAATCTGGCAGTTTTATTACTGAAATAAATGGTATATTGCTCTTTGCTTGCTTAAAAAGAAGAATTTTCCTTACCATACTTACCTTGTGATGGCACTGAAGAAACTTAAACCTTTCTTAACCAAACGGAGCTCAAGAGAGACCAAGTTTTATACTCAAATGGATTCCATAAAGCATTTTAAGCCATAAATTATGTTGAAAGGAAAAAGAATGATCGATGAAGAAGACGTTGAAGATGCCAGAACTTTCTACACAGTTTATTCATTCTCATTTTTAAAGAAAAATAAAATTAAGATACCTTGAAAATTTTAGTCAGCCCCAAAGGAAATTTTACAGGCGGCCTGCGGAAGCTTCCCTTGATTCCAAGGAGCCAGTTCCATACTCCTCCAGCTCAAGAGCAGATCCCAACTGATCCGTTTGTAGGGAGGGATCCCGGAGTGCGGGCTCTGGAAACCACCACAGCCACAGCCGTGCTGGCTGCACACGTCCTCCCTCGCCAGGAATGAAGGCTCATTCCCTCTGTGGAATCATGATGGACGGGGGGGTTGGAGCTGCTAGAGAGGGGTGTCCATCTGCACTGGCACTGCTACGTGGCAAAACAAAAACTGCCCAGCCCAAGGCCTCACTGCTGGCCCCAGGTGCCCCCAGCCCTGCCCCTGCTGTGGTCCCACGGGAGCTCCGTCCTGCTCTGGAGAACTCACGGCTTGCTCCTCACACAAAGAGCTGTGCCAGGACATTCCCAGCCTGCTGCTCCAGCTGAGGGAGCCAGCAACGGAGGAACTGATGTTGAAAAATAATAAACCCCGCCCCAACACCACAGAACTTCCCCCTGTGCCGGGGAGTTTATGGCTTAAAATGCTACTGCCTGTTTGGGTGATGGATGAACAAAGCTGCAGTTTGCCAGAAAGCCAGGACAGACATGCACCTCTACTAGCAGATTGAGCACTTCTGACCAAGTAAGACACCAACTTCTTAAAAATGTCTCATGCACTGACTGGAATTTTGGTGGGTTTTTGTAAGTGTGAGCTTTTAGACATTATTTCTTTTTAGAACTCGTACGGGAACCAGAATGGGAGGATCCGGAGGAAGATCTGCGGCGTCTGCAAGATACAAATGGAGAAAGCATGCACAGAAATGAGCTCAGATTCATCCTGGCACCCGCTTTGAGCAGCATCCTACCATAGCTGGAAGCCAAGTATATCTCATGGGGGCCTTACAAGAATATACAAGTAACTTTAAGCCACTAATTTAACACTAAAAGTCTAAGTTTAATACTGAGAGTAGAATACAATTTCTATTTCAATGCAGTATTTACTTATAAAAATAATTCAATAATGAACATGTTAACACTGTCACACACTGAAAGAAGGGTGAGCCAGGTCTTTCTACGGAACATGCTCCTACCAGGAGGAATTCCATTGGAGGGGGGAAAATTATTAAAAAAAAGCAATTACAGAGGGGTTAACAAACGTAAGAGTAGGGCAAGTAGGAAACTACTTTTACTGTGAGAATAACTGCTCAGACTCAATTGTTTCCCAGTGAATCTCAGTCCTCGGATAACTACAATAAACCATCACACATTTCAATACAGCCATTCTTATTCTACATAAACCCAAACCTTTCGGGTGACCGTGATCTCGAGCGCCTTTTTTTGCGATCACCAGAGGAAGAGGATCTAGAGCGGCTTCGCTTCTTGCCTCTCTCGGGGGAAGACGAGGAGCGAGAGCTGGAGTAAGATCTTTTCCTTGGGGTGGAAGAACCCCTGTAGGACCTGGAGCTGGATCTTTATTGATTGAGAAATAAATCACATTTAATTCTGGGATCATGGAGAAGCACAAAGACAGAACAAGCAGAGACAGTTTTCATGAACATTCCCTACTCTGTTTACTCCAGGGGTGCGGAAAATAAACACGAGGGGCTTCCATACTTACTCTGCCAAGAACACGGCTACTGCCAGGGCACTTCTCCTAAGAAATTCTGCTAATAGTGTTTCCTGATAAATGGACCAGCAATGGTTTGGAAAGCTCTTCCCAGCATTCACCAAAGTGAGCCATTTTGGCAAAAAAGCCCTGGGAGACTGCTGGGAAGTTGCCTCTGTAAGGACCTTCCCTCAGCAGTTAAATTCACACATCAGAAGAACCTGGAAACCAGAGATCTACGGCTGATTTACCACGGTTCACTTTAACTTAACGGACATTTCACACTGCACGTTCATCTGACCAAACAGTAACAAATCCAGCTGTCGTATTTACAGAGCTCAAACTGAACTTGTGTAGAGACTAAAACCTTCCTCAACCAAGATACTGCAAAAAGCCTCTTAGAACAGATCCAGAATATTCAAAAACATCTCTTGGAATACAGTGCCCCTCTGCTGGGGCACAGGGACACCTTTCCTCTTCCCAAAAGCACCAATTCCATCCCATGCTGATCCTCACGGGATAATCCACAGCATGTCCCTGCCCCCAAAGGGTGGTGGCACCATTTGTGATGGTTCTTCCCAACCCAAGCTTCCTTATTCAGGGTTTTGGGATTCTCTGCATGCATGGAGAAGGGACAGCCCTTCATTCCATCACAGAGGGAACGTTCTGCCATTGGAATGCCTGTGCAAAGACACCTCAAATGTGCTTCTGTTCCCGTGCCCTGCCCAGCTCAGTGATGCTCTACACAAATCACTCACACTGCTCTCAGCCTCTCCCAGCATTCGCTACCAACACTTCCCTGTGATCCCCCAGGTTTACACAGGAACGGCTGCCCTGTCTCGTGGCAGGTGCAGAATTCTCACTGAACACAAAACCACCAGTGGCATTTCTAATGTTCCTCCAGCTCATCAGCCCCAGTGGAAACAGGAAAAGCACCCAAATGCCTGCAGCAGAGAACCATGCACTCAAATCCTTCTTCCTCCACTGCAGCTCGGTGGCGTCCGCTCGTCCGGCTTAGGCCAGACTTAACCTCTCGCACCAAAACCTCTGCTCCTCAGTGAACACATCTGTGGTGGCAACACCTGCTGCAGAGGCCCAGCAACTCTGACTTCCAAGATAAAAAGCAGTTAATGTTTGAGCAGCACAGCTTTACGGTGGGACCAGAGCAGCTGGAGCCTGTGCCCTCCTGCCTGTGCAGGGACAGGGGGTACCTCATTCACCTGGATTTGGACCCACGCGATCGGGACTGCTCCCTGGAGCTGGAGCGCGATCTTGATCTGGAACTGGAAGAACTCCTGGAATGGGACCTGCAACAACATGGGAGATCTTTTTCCAGTGTCTGACTGGCACTCAGCAGAGTTACTGCTCCTCAGAGCAGCACGCACGAGGCAGCAACACAGTCTGAGTCCTAAAATGCCAATCCCCTCCGGCCCCCCAGCATCAGCACATTGGAAACCAGACACTTTTACACAGCAAGATCTTGCATTAAAAACATTATAAAGTCACCTTTAGATTATGGTTCCTAAAACAAAGCACAACAATTAAACAGGATTGCAGTTACCTGGCAAAAAGAAATAACTTCCTATCTATTCATTATTTCATGAGAGCAACGCCTTAATTTGTGCCTTAACTGGAAACCCATCAGTTTCCTTGAAAGGCAGAGCAGATGAGAGCATTGGGATTGGCCAGCTCAATTCTCCCCCAGCCAGTTCTCACAAGCACTTTGTAATCAGCTTCAAATTTTCATAATGATTTTCCCTCATATTATAAATTAAGTAGTTAATTTGGGGCTACATTACAGCCATATCCAACACAACTTGTAACTGGCCAAAATTATTTCCCAATTTTTCACTGATGGATTTTCTGTAAAGCACAAACCACAAGAGAAATTTAACAATGGCAGCAGGCTCCAGCAACCACTGGAAACAAAAGCATTGCAAACAAATTCTAATAATATTTTCAGTTAAAATATATTCTACTTGCTGTCAGACTCTCAGTTTATACTGTTACCATGACTTTCTCATTTTCCTAGCTAGGAAATATATTTAAACCTTTTTAAAACCCACAAAAAAGTATCCACAAATGGCAACTGATATTTTCAATTATCTGTAGCTAGAAGGAAGAAGTTCAAGAGGAAGTTGAAATCTCAGGACAAGTTACTTTCTACTTCACTGGTAATATTTGTGAATTAATGACCAAAGTTATGGGCAGGTGAGGTTGTTGAGCGTCCTTGGAGCCTCCCAGCCAAGCACTGCACTCAGACTGCTCTGAGGAGTGGGAAGGACGGGAGGCTGAGCAACAGAAGAGGCAGCAGGAGCAAGATCCAACAGTGATGGGGAGAAGCCAAGCCAGAGACTGGGGCTGGCCCCTGGTTACCACGAGGGGCTGCAGAATTTGGGCAGTGACAGCACTGAGAGCACAGCGGGACAATGATGAAGCTGGGAAGATTAGAAGAAACTTGAACTTTATCTGAATGAATTCAGTAAATGACCCTGGCAGCTTGTTCTGATTAATCAGGATCCTCCTTGCACGAGCTGTAAGGTGGCTCAAAAGCTCCAGTATTAATGACATCACCCAATTTCAAAGCACTGACTGAATTGTTCATTTATTACTGAATTTCAACAGTAACGAGAGAGCTTAAGCCTGCCCAGCAGACCTTTGTGTGGTCCCACATAAACCTTCAGTGGTATTAGAGAACTCCAGACTGGTTTGGGCTGTGAGGGACCTTAAAGCTCCTCTCGTTTCACTGTTCCACGGGCAGGGACACCTTTCACCAGACCAGGTTCCTCCAAGCCCTGTCCAGCCTGGCCTCGGACACTTCCAGGGATGGGAACGTTCAGACAACACTGCCACTGCATTTAAAGCTCTGTCACTTGCCATTAACCCAAGTTCAAGCTCCTTGTCTTAATTCCCAGGACATTCCCATTGTGTCCTTTCCCCATCGGCCTGGGCTGCACCGTCACTGCCTCTCCTGCCACCTCCTCCCGCTCCAGCAGTGCCCCCCTCTGTCCAACAACTGAACCACACACGGCCAACAAGCCTGAAAACCTGCAAGTAAGTTACATTATTCAATGTCTTCGAAGGATTTCTTCAAACATCAACTTAAATCACTGAACCAAGCCCCAAGCCCCACGGAGCCTCCCCGCTGCGGCTCAGGCAGGGCATCACCACCTCTGTAAATGGAGAGTTAATTACATCGTTACACCACAACTGCAAGGCAATCAAGACAAAGTAAATAAGGAAGTCAGATACTGACATTTTGCCTGGTGTTACCCTGGACCTGTACCCGTTTACCTGGACCTAGACCTTGAGCTCGAGTGAGAGGATGAGCGCGAGGACGAGCGCGAGTGGGAGGAGCGGGACTTGGAGCGGCTGCGCCTCGGCGGCTTCTTCTTCTTGTTGGTGTCCTCCTCCTCACTGGCATCCAGGTTGTACTTGGACAGGTCAGCATCATCTTCATCCTCATCCTGGGGCAGGCACAACACAGCAAACTCAGGCAATGCTCTTAGCTTCCCTTCAGTTTTTACTTATTCTAGTGTTTATCTTGTGCTCTTCCCCAGCCTTTGAAATTTGAACGGAATTTAATGAGACTCCACAATTTTAAGGAGTGAAGAGTGACTGAAAATTGGTGTTTCAAACCAAAGTAACAAAACCCCTGCAACCCCCCCACCTCTGTTATTTAATGAAGTTAATGAGCACACAGACACATTTTTACCACTTACTGTAAATGAATTTTCACCCTCAGAATCTCTAAGCAAAGCCCAACTCTGCAGAGACAGATCTCATATGCAAAGATTGGTGACTGCTGTGCAAATCATGACCATCTGCACAGGTCTCTGCACGGCTGCAGCCCGAAGATGTGGAAAATCCAGTAAGTGATGCTCATATAGTTCAGAAAAGATGAAAAAAACCCTCAGGATATTTTATTTCATTTTATAAAAAATAAATCTGATGTGGCTTTAAAAGCCCAAGAAGAAAACTCAAGAGCACTCGCTGTACACAGTAACCACACATGCAGGTTCCAAATAAAGATCTTGGAGTTTTGGGTTCTGATCTCAGGTAAGCTTGTAATTTATGATTTAAGAAACTGCCCATTTTTGAGTGCAGGTATTTAGAACAAGCAGAGCTTGTGCACATCTCTTCCAGTGATGGTGCTCTGGGCACCGTTAGTGCCAGAGCTCTGCTCCAAAGGCAGCTGAAAACACTGACCAGCCCTTCCCCTGCTCCTGAGCAGGGCTGCAATAGTGATTAAAAACTGCTTCAAAACAACAAACCATCCTACCTCATCCAATTTATACTTGGAGAGATCTTCATCCTCATCCTCCTCATCCTCCCCCTCAGATTCCTTATCTTCCACTTCCTTCAGGATAGAGGCGGGACCCACCGGCTTCCCACGGTACTTTTTCTTTTTGCGCCCAAACTGAGGAATTTTGCGCCAAGATTAGAACAGGATTTAATCAAAAACAATCACCAACTGTATTTTTGATAACGCTTCTACAGGAAAATAAATAATCATCAGTTTAAATAAGATCTTGCTCCTAGGGAAAAGGGAGCACCATGGAACATCAACTGGCAACAAAGAGATGCTCGTCTCGGGGGCAATGAGACTGCCCAGAGACGAACGGGAATCTGAGCATTTTGTACTCCGACTTCATGGGCTATCCTTATAAAACACACCAAGGGTCTCTCCAGGGCAACCCCTGCCCCTCCCTTACCTCATCGTACTCCCCGTCGGACTCCTCCCGCTCTATGTACTCCACGTTCTCCCGTTCATTGAATCCTCCTCCGTAGCCTTGAAAGGGGGCAGAACAACACGATCCCTTGAGCTGCACCACATTCAGCTGCTTTGAGCACAGACACTTCCACAGGGGCTCTGCAAACCCTCATGGAGTTATAAATCTGCCATAAGGATGTAACCGCATCTCAGGAGGAACATGAATTGTTCCCACGCACGTTTATTAAATGCAGTGTCTCAGAAATCCAATTAAAAAAATGGATTAGGACCACTAAAAGTATTTATCAACTTACTTAATTATTAAGCACTTCAATAAACTATTTAATAAATACATGAATATATCATTTGCAATTACAATAATTATATGAAATCCAATTATATTCTTTAAGATCCTTTACTATTTTCACAATATTCAATATCGAAATACTGTTTTTCCTGTCGAATAATAAACTCTGTGCTCTTCTCTAGGCTCCTTTATTTCTGTGCCTTTGTGTTCCACTCTGTGCTCTGAATTCTCTGCCCTGTTCCAGTCCTGCAGTGAATTCCCTGCCTGATCCCAGGTGCAGAGGGGAGCGTGCAGGAGCTGTAAGGAGATCCTGCCCCAGTTCCCTCAGGAGAGCTGAAACTGAGCCCCAGCCCTCCTGAGCAGATAACAGCCTTATCTGCACAGCCCTCTGCACATGCACACCCCACAGGAGGCCTCTGCAGATTAATAAAACATGGCTTCCAAAAGCCCTGACATCAAAATCCAGCACAGGGGCACCTTAGGCTGAATGTTCCCTGATTTCCCACCCGGAGCCACCACTTCCCACAGCACCGAAACTCCCTGAGGCCGAGAGCCTGCAGCTTGTACGGGCTGTGCCAGTTCTGCTGGGAAAACACAGCACGTCCACTCTGAATTCCAGAGCCCTCTGGGGCAGCAGCGGCAGCCTCTGAGGCACCCCCAGCTCACCTGTCCTCTCCTCCAGCTTGGCGTACTTGGGGGTGTTGCACATGTTGCACTCGGAGCGCCGCGCCCAGTTCACGTTGCCACAGCTTCGGGGAGAGCACAGAGACGGAAACGTTATCCTCAGCTGGGAACGACAGGGTGGTGACACAGCCCTCGGCAAGGGGGCAGGCCGGGACAAACCCAGGGCAAGAAGTCACGGCTGGTCTGGGTGGGAAGGGACCTTAAACCCCACCCAGTGCCACCCCTGCCACGGGCAGGGACACCTCCCACTGTCCCAGGCTGCTCCAAGCCCCGTCCAGCCTGGCCTGGGACACTGCCAGGGATCCAGGGGCAGCCACAGCTGCTCTGGGCACCCTGTGCCAGGGCCTGCCCACGCTCCCAGGGCAATGCCACAGGGGTGGCACTTCCATCTCCACATTCCCTCCAAACCTGGGAAGTGTCTCAGCTTATCAAACCTGGCCTTTTTCCTGGGCAGTGCTGCCATTTAAACCCCTCGTGCTGCTCTATTAACTAAGTGCTGTGCAGCAAACGAGTGCTGACCCCACAGCACACCCCCGGCCCCTCCTGCCCCGGCAGCACGGGGAATTTCCAGGGCAAAGCAGGAGCTGTGAGTCTGGAGCCTACGTTTTGCACTGCCAGTCGTTGGCACTGAACAGCCCCCGGCTCTTCTCCGCCAGCGTCTTCCCGATCTCCGTCCCCCCCGCCTTCATCATCTTGGCCTCCGTCGTCTTCTCTGCAGGGAGAGACACAACAGCTCCTGAAACAGCAGCCTCATGAGTTAGGAGACATGTTTAAATGTTTTTTAAACTAAAACAGGTGGACTTCTCAAGGAGCTTCGGGTTAAATCGAAATTTTTAATGCTGTTTAATGGGGCAGAAGGAGACGAGGGGAGAAGGTCTGTGCTGGTGGGAACTCACCTCTGCCACATCTGTTACAGCTCGTCCTCCTGGCGAAGTTCACGTTCCCGCACCTGGGCACGAGCAGAGCACGAGGGCCGGGATTAACCGGTGCTGGGACCCGCCCCACGCGGGGTGCAGGGGGCGGATTCACCCCGAGCGCCCCAACTTCTTAAACCGACTGTGTCCCACGCCAAAAGCCAACCCGCTGAGGCGGTGCCGGGCCCGGGGCCGTGTCGCTCCCCGAGCCGGCGGCCGCGGCTCCCGGTGTCCCCGTCCCGTTCCCGTTCTCTTTCCCGTTCCCGTTCTCGTTCTCGTTCCCGCTCCCCGCCTCGCTCCCCGTTCCCGTTCACGTTGCCGGTGCGTTCCGTGCCCGGCCCCGCTCCCGTTCCGTGCCCGGCCCCGCCGCCGGCCGTGCCCTCACTTCTTGTCGGGGCAGATCCAGTCCCCGTCGCTCACGCGGAAGTTCTTGGTCGCCATCTCGNCCGTGGTCCCCGTGAAATCCCGGCGGGAACGGAGACAGCGTTCAGATATCACTGAATCACGATCAGGGAATATCCCGGGTTGGGAGGGACACAAGGGATCATGGATCCAGCTCCTGCCCTGCATCTCTGGCAGCGCTGTCCCAGCGCTCCTGGAGCTCTGGCAGCCTCGGGGCCGTGCCCGTTCCCTGGGGAGCCTGGGCAGTGCCCAGCACCCTCTGGGGAAGAGCCTTTCCCAGTATCTGAAGGACACGTTGGGATAACGATCAGTGTTGGAGTGTTTGAGTCAATCCGTTATTAAAATAAATATTAGTAATTTGGGTTACTGAGCCCTGCCAGGGTCTGTGGGTGGGTCAGTGACAGCCGCGGGGCACTGTCCTCTCTTCCCGGGTGTCCCCCGGGTGCCACGGCTGTGCCCATCCGCAGTGCTCGCCTGGCAGCTCCTGTCAAACCACGTCTGATCCGCCTTCCTGCCTTTTTTTAGGCTGGGAATCATCTGCCAAGATCTGCAGTGCTCAGGTGGCCCAGCATTCCCGAATCACGTCCATGCAACGTGTTTATTTATAGCAAATTCACGGCAGTTTTTATTCCCTCTCTCCTTCTTGTAGCCACATCCTGTGGAAAAATCATCTGGGATCTGGCTCCGGAGCTGGTTTTTATCACTCCGCTCTCGGGGTGATGAGGAGATGACAGTGCTATTGCTGTTTATGAAAGTGTGAAGGAGTGCTGGGGCACTGCTCTGCCGCAGGGAGCTGTCCAAATTCCCACTCAGGGAATGTCCCTAATAATCAGGAAGGACAAAGCTGTGTTTTCCTGCTGCCAGGGAAGGGCTGGGCTGGAATTTGGAACGAGGCAGCGAAAGGCTCCTGGAAGGATTCGCTGCTTCCGTGTCCTCGTTCAGTCAGTACAGCAGGTGGCACTTGAGGAACGCGTGTTTTCCATGGAAAAAGACAGCTGCTTTTCCATGGAATGTCTGAAATACCAGCGTATCGATAACAAAATACCACCAGTGTCACCGTGTGGGGTTGGCCCTGGGACCTGAGCAGGGATTGTCCTTGGGCTGCTCCTGGCACAGGACGCGGAGCTGTTGGACGCGGCAGGACGTGGCTCCGGCCAGCAGGACATTCCCAGTATTCCCTGCCTGCTCCTGACCAACAGGCACCACCCAGCTGCTCCCGAGGCGTCCAGGGAGGGAACAACCCCGGGCCTTGGCAGCTGATTCATTCCTGGGTGCCTTCAGGGAAAAGCCTTTCATAAAAGTGGGAATATCCACCAGGAAGTGTCATGCCAGGGAGACAGAACCACTGGGGCCCAGGGAGTAAAGCAGTGAGTGGTGGAGGGGATTCTTCGGCTGTGATGGCCTTCTCTGTATCAAAAAATATTGGCTGAGCTGGAATGTCCAAAGGAAATCTGTGTGCTAAACTCTGCTCATTTAATAATTAGGAAACTTGGAATCCCAGACTGGTTTGGGTTGGGAAGGACCTTAAGGCCCACCCAGTGCCACCCCTGCCATGGCAGGGACACCTCCCACTGTCCCAGGCTGCTCCAAGCCCCATCCAGCCTGGCCTGGGACACTGCCAGGGATCCAGGGGCAGCCACAGCTCTGATTAAAAGCGGAAAAGCCAACTAGGAACTGAAGAACTCCCCAAACTTTTAATTTATGACTAAAACAAATCCCAGGTGGATGGGGGGGACCTGGAGTCCCCAGACACAATCCAGTGTCCAATGCCGTGACTGTCCAGGATATTCCTTTTACTGAGTGAGCAGCTTTGCTCACGGATTTCTGTCATGCTGCTCCTCTTTTCCCGTGTTTCTCCCACAAAGCTCCATTTAAATATCTTCCCCCCGTATCCCAATAGCTTGTGAACACTTTTATTGGATTCCTGTTTCTGTCACAGCACATTTGGCCTTCAGACGAGGGCGAGGAATTGATAATAACCCAGTAAATGAGAAATACATCAGCCATCATTTTGCTGTAATGAAAGCGAGCAGTTGAGAACGAATCAATGTGCAGAAAACTGTTTAATTGGCCTGGCTCTAGACAGCCAATTCCTACCAATGAGCCCTGAAAATCAGTTTCCTGAAGAAAAACTAAATGGTACAAAAGCCAGGAAGATCAAAGGCAGGTAATTAAAGGAAGGCTGCGGTGCCTGCAGCCCTTCCCAGCCCTTCCCAGCCCTTCCCGGGGTGCCGCGTTCGTGCCGCGCTCTTCACTCAGCAGCTCAGGGCTCCCAGGTTTTTAAGCATCACTTTAAAGCACTTAACACATTGTTGATGCCTTCCAAGACACAATAATAATAATAATAATTTCCGCTCGGGGAGTTAAAGGAGTGCAGTGCTTCCAGCAGGGCGATCTGGCTGCTGTGGGCCCTGGTTCGAGCTGCTGTAGTTGCACCGAGCACGGGGGGCTCGGCTGCTCCGGGCTCAGCGTGTCCTGGTCCCCGGATCACCAGGAATGTGGGAGGTGGGGGCTGAGCTGGGCAGGTGCCATAAACCCCCGAGACATGCCCAGGTGTGGCGTTTGTGTGGAATCCAAGCAGTGCTGGCTGGGAGGTTGTAGGACGCCCAGGGACAGCTGGTCATCCATGGTTTGCTTCAGTGCCACGTTTGGTTGTAGAGCTTTCCAGGCAAGTGGTGAGGTTTAGATTTAGATCAGAGATTGGGAAGGAATTGTTCCCTGTGAGGGTGGGGAGGCCCTGGCACAGGGTGCCCAGAGCAGCTGGGGCTGCCCCTGGATCCCTGGCAGTGCCCAAGGCCAGGCTGGACGGGGCTTGGAGCAGCCTGGGACAGTGGGAGGTGTCCCTGCCATGTCAGGGGTGGCACTGGGTGGGCATTGAGGTCCCTCCCAACCCCATCCATCCTGGATTCTGTGATGATTCCATGGCACTTGAGCTGTCCTGCTTCTGGAATTATTTCCTTCCACATGTGACCCGTGCAGAAGTCAGACCATGCATGGCATTCGGTGATTTAATAATTAAAGAGTGATTCAAGCTTGCTGAGCTCACATTAAATCACAACAGAAATATTCAAAGTAATATTTAAATGTATTTTAGTTAAGGTTGGTAAATGTGCACTGAGCCCTGGTTCCATGGGGCTGGGTGTCCTCTAACATGGGTCACACACATCACACATGTGTCACACATGTGTCACTCACATGTCACTCACGTGTCACGTGTCACACGCGTGTCACTCACATGTCACACGCGTGTCACTCACATGTCACACACGTGTCACTCACATGTCACACACGCATCACACACGTGTCACACCTGTGTCACACAGTGCAGGACCTGTGTGTTTCCCAGGTGTACATGGCTCACACCTGGCCATTTCCCTCGTCCCTCTGGAGGTGCTGACAGGAGTGAGGGGAGAATCCCAGACCCCGTTACCCTGGATATGAACGTTTTGATTTCCCATCAATCTGCTGCTTTTTGCTCCTAAATGTGTCAGCTTCTGCTCTGCCAACATTCCCTGTTTTTGCGTGTCGTTAGGGAGGCAGCAATGGGGAATGCTGTAAGCGGTGTGTGAAACCCCCTCAGCTCTCAGAGGAGGAGCCGTGCCACGTCGTGCTCTGCTCTGAGCCTCCCCAGCCCCTGGCAGCCCCGATCCCGGCATAACCAGAGATTTCACCGGTCACACGGGCAGGGATGGTGGGAGTGGATCACATCTCATCAGATCTTTACTCCCAAACAACAGCAGCACGTTCTCCCCCCGACGCCGGCACTGACAGGGCCTTTCCTGCAGTCTCGCTGTGATGGAGACGTGGGATTTTCTCCAGCAAATCCCTCCTGTCAGGCAGCTGCCTCTGTGCTGGGGCTCGGCTCGGGGATCCATCAGCCTCAGGATGCATTTCACTCCCCTGGGAAGGACATCCAAACCTGTGTGTGCCCTCCATTCTCTTGGTGTTGGCAGCTCAGGTTAGGAGTCTCCTGGAGCCACAGGAGGTCAGGGTTAGGTTTTTAAACTCGCTCTTCAAAGCAGGTGTGAAACGAAGTCAAGTTTTCCTCGTTCAGAAGTCACCAAGCCGTGAGGCCTCTCCCAAGCCACACCAGCCTGTGATTCCGTGCTCATCCAAGAAACTGCTCTGTGGTTGCTCGCTGCTGTTTTCACTTTTCCTTCTGTTCCCCTCCTCTGGGATGTCTTTTCACGAAAGGACTGCAGGATTCCCCTCTGGAATCAGAGGAGTCTGTCAGACAAGAGAAAAACCACAAAATCTTGTCATTTGTTCCTTTTCCAGCACGTTGCTGGTGCAGATCGTTCCGTGAGGACAGCAAAGCCTCCTCCTGCGGTATTCCAGTGTCTCTGGAAAACACAGAAGGCATTTCCAGCGTTCCAGCCTGGCAGGGCAGGCGGGCAGGGACCGGTTCCAGCGACGGGATGGCACCTGTGGGATGTTGGGGGATGATGCTGCAGGGCTCCGTGCTCCCGTGTCACCGCAGGAATGGCACTCCCAGCAGGAAAAGCAGGAATTGTGTTCTCTAAACCTGCTCCTTGAAGGGAGGGGATGTGTTCCAGAAAAACAGACATAAAACCCCCAATATTTATACATTTCAAAGGTGTGTTTGTACCCCAGAGGTGAGGGGCAGGATAAATAATGCCCCCACTGACACCATTAATTACTGTGCTTCAAAGAACCTGATTGTGAACACAAATTTCTTGGAGCGAAAGCATTTAATGGGCAAGTGTAGGAGTAAAGGTGAGGCAGGTAAAAAGAAGATCTAATATATATATATATTTAAAAGCCAGGTTGGAAAAGGTTCATCATTTAGGAAGTGGTTGTCAAGGAAAACAAGACATGATTAACCTTTGCAGTGTGCTGCTCCTGCCCTGCTCTCCTCACTGCCACTAACGAGGAATTCCTGGAATTCCTGGCTCATCCTCTCCAGGAATGTCCATCCCCGTGGCATCATCGGAGCACCTCCTGCTGCCAGCGTGCCCCTCCCTGCGCCTCCCTGGAGGTTCCAGCTCTTCCTGGGGAGGTTTCGTTGCTTCCTCACCTTTGGCTTTCCACCTTCTGCCTGTGGCGGAACCAGCAGCACTCCGTGCAAGGCTTTGCAAATCGAGTCACTCCTGCAAATTTCAAGTTTACTCCTTGAAATTCGGTGTGAAGTCTACAAAAGTGTAACTCGGGCACAGAAATAATTAACCCCTTCACAGCAGTCGATTTGAACCACAATTTTCTACTTTGTTCTTGTAAATGAAAGGTATTTGCCAAAGCATCTCTTCCTTTGGCAATCTGCCTCCATAAACAAGTGCTGCAGTCTGTTCACGCGGATCCCAGTCCACGGGAATGTGCCAGTTGTACATTTAAAGGGTAAGGAACAATTCCAACAGAGACTGTACCGACAAGTTTTTGCACTAATTTTAACTAAAATATTATTACTCTGAGCCACGTTCTTGTTGAAGGCATTGAATTGTACCAAACTCTGAGGGCAGAATTTGGCTCCTCTGGGTGCTGAAGTGGCTCCTCACACCTGGAGTTCACTGCTGCTCTCTGCGTTTGCATCTCGCTGACGGGAAACATTTGGCTTCTTCTCCAAATTGTGTTTTAACAAAATAAAACAACAACCACCCAACCAACCAACCAACCAACCAACCAAAGAGGAGGAGTTTGGCTGAAGGAACTGAACAACCCCAAAGACAGGACAGCCCAGAGGGTCCTCCATGGTTTGCTGGGTCATTCCCAGAGGTGCATCCCTGGGACCTGATCCTTGGGATGTCCAAGGAGAACCCCGAGTGTTCCTTGGCTCCTGGAGAATTTGGGAATCCCACATGAGGCTGTTTGCCAGTCACAATGCAGAAGTGATTCCACGGCCTGGTTTTTACAGGCAATTCTGCTGCAGCTTTGCACAGTGCAGTGAAATCAGCCTCTGTTCCTGCAGGGCTCCCCGTTACAGTGACACCGACACCCAGAGTCATTCTGAGCGTCCTGGTTACAGAGAGGGGAGCGGCCACCAAGGAGCAGAATCCTTTTTTCCACCTCTTCTCTTTTTTACTGCAGAAGAAAACTCCTGGTAAACTTTGATTTTCCTTATTCTAAATAGAACGAGGAGTTCTAAACGCAGTTTCAGTTCCCATCATGCTCGAGCCAGTGTGTGACTCCCAACCAAAGGAGGTTCAGTGGCTCCAGAGCTGGAGCCCACCCCGGGGAGGTGCTGGGTCTGCAGCTCAGGGGGTCTGGGGGGCTGACAGCTCAGCACCTCCTCAGGACAGAACAACTCCAAAACCTTTCTGAGATGTGTCAATCACACTTTGCCCTGAGGCTGGATCAGGTCCCGAGTCCAGCCCACACTCGTGGGGAGGGGACGGTGCAGACACCGAGGGAGGCAGAGATGGGTGCAGGAGGGATCCTGGGAGGTCTCCGGCTGAGGCAGTTCTGTCCCCAGTGTGGGATCAGCTCACCAGGGCTTTGTCTGACTCCACCCAGACCCCGCACAGAGTCCAGGGCACCTCCTCCCTCCCAGAGCCCCACCAGCCTCCAGGGTCCCTCCCAAGCCCGGGCGGGGTGTGATTCTGCTTCCTCCTTGTGTCACAGCTCCACTTTTGTTCCCAGCAGGAATTCGGAGCGCCGTGCACACTCTCCACGTTGCCATGGTTATGGCAGAGCCGTTCCCAGAGCCTCCCTGAAGAACCAGACAAATCCAGGGACGCTGAAAGCAATCCCCAGGAGCGCGGGGGGTTCAGATGTTCCTCCTGCTGTCAGCGGCACTGCAGGTGGCAGAGGAGGGAAGTGCCATCGCCGGGCTCCTAAGGAACACAAAATCCACTGACAGCTGGAAACTCTTCCATTTAAATTGCCTCCCAGGAGGTATCCAGCTCAGCACTTCGGGCTCCTTTCTACAAGAATGTGCACTGCTCCCCATCAAAGCTGAAGGCATCCATGGATCAAGGGATCACGGAATGGTTTGGGATGGAAGGGACCTTAAAGCTCATCTTGTTCCATGGCAGGGACGTGGGCAGGGACACCTTCCATAGCTCAGGGTGCTCCCGGCCCCACCCAGCCTGGCCTGTGTGTTCTCTTCTCTCCCCTCTTCCCCCTCCCACGTGCTCACCCCCGCCTCTGTCCCTGCTGAAGCACAGCCAGAGAAGCCATCCCCAGAATGCTCATTTCCCGCAGAGCGGGGAGCAGTCCCTCCGTGCCAGGCTCTGAAGTGGCTCCCTCGGGTGCATCCACGCCTCCCACCCTCTCTGTCCCTCTGGGGGTGCCCAGCCAGGTAATTGCTGGTGCCAGGTAATGGAGAGTGACAATTCCATCTTTCAGCCGTTTATCAGCCAGGGCTGTGCACATCAGGTGTCACAGGGACATGACAACCCTTGTCAGTGAAACAACAGAGCCCTGTGACAGCCTCTCAATTGAATCCCTCACCCAGCACTCCCAGCATTAACACTGCCTTAAAACAACTCCATTCATTATTCAAAAAAGGAAAAAAAAAAACCCAGTGAGATGCTGACAAAATACATAATTTTTTTTTAATCCTAAAAATCCACCTGATTTTGCTACTTCAGTGCCTTCAGAACAACCTGTCTGGGTTCATTAAGCGTCGCTTTATTTGTTGTCAGTGAAAAGCCAAGCTCGGGTCATCCTGCCAACGAGTGGGAGTCACTTGTTGGCCATGAATGATTCATAACTCTGATTTTTAATAAAATGCTCATGTTAAAATTCTACATGTGCTCAGAAGGAAGAAATGAAATTCCTCGTCTCTATTTTCATTAGAATTTGTAATCAATGACAGTGTGAAGATTTATTCTCGTGTTGGAGTGGCCTCCCAGCAGAGGCACCACTCGTGTGCACAGGGCTTGCCCAGGGTTCCTGAATCCCTCCGGGCTGCTGCTCCCTCACAAACATTGTAGGGTCACAGTGAACTCTGGTTTTATCTCTTACTGAAAAAAAAATCAACAGAAGAATTCCAAGTGAAGGCCGAGGAGGTGGAATTCACGGAATGACAAAGTCACGGCTGGTTTGGTTTGGGAGGGACCTTAAATCCCATCCCATCCCACCCCTGCCGTGGGCAGGGACACCTTCCACTGCCCCAGGCTGCTCCCAGCCCTGTCCAGCCTGGCCTTGGGCACTGCCAGGGATCCAGGGGCAGCCCCAGCTGCTCTGGGCACCCTGTGCCAGGGCCTCCCCACCCTCCCAGGGAACAATTCCTTCCCAATCTCCCATCCATCCCTGCTCTCTGGGAGTGGAAGTCATTCCCTGTGTCCTGTCCCTCCAGGACCTTGGCTTGATGCCCAACCTCTGCCCCTCGAGCCCAGAGCATCACAGAAAGGCTTCACCACACATTTACCTTCCCTTTTCCTTGCTATATTTAATACGAAGAATATTTTTTCCTGCAAAGATTTCTTTCATGTAAACGTTAATCATCTCCCTTTGCCTGGATGCTGCATATTGACAGCTTGGAGCTGGGCCAGGGCAGGCTCAGGCTGGAGATCAGGGAAAGGCTCTTCCCCAGAGGGTGCTGGGCACTGCCCAGGCTCCCCAGGGAATGGGCACGGCCCCGAGGCTGCCAGAGCTCCAGGAGCGTTGGGACAGCGCTGCCAGGGGTGCCCAGGCTGGGATTGTTGGGGGGTCTGGGCAGGGCAGGATTTGGTTTGGATGATCCCTGGGGTTCCCTTCCAACCCAGGATTTTATGATTCTCTAATAAATTCTGGTTTTATTTGTGCCTGTGCCCCCCTCCTGCTGCACCATGCTCTTCTGCAGCCTCACCCCTGACCCAGGGGGGTCAAACAGACCCCACAGATTTCTGCATCCTATCTAAACAGCTCCTTCAGTTCTTTGCACAAAATCCGCAATTTTGGCTTGCAGACCTCTGAGGAGGGAGAGTGACCCATCTCCCGCTACTCCCTTTCAACTGGGTTTTTTTTAGCAGTGCATGCTGTCAGATATATTTTTTAATTATTGTGTCTTTATTCTGTCTATTGGATCCAAACATTTCAGGAACCCAACCGTTATTCCCAGAGGCCCTTTGGTCCCTTTGATTTGTGTGGAAGGGGCTGCAATGTCAATCAAATCAGGCTCAGGAGGACTCTTGAGGTTTAATTCCCACCGTGAGCGCTCGTCCCTCTCCCTACCTTCAATGGGAGAAGGGGCTGGAGAGAGAAGGTCAAGATGCTGTGGTTGGAGTGTTTAAATCAGGGAGCTAAATAGGATGTGGGCAGGTGGGCGTGAGGTCACCCAAACCCATCTGAGGAACACAATGGATGAGAGGCTGGAGCTCCGCGCTCCATCCCGAGGAGCCGGCGCCTCTCCGCGTTGCGCGGCAACGGCTCCAGACCGAAATAAACCTCCCAGGTGGCTCTGGAGAGCGGATCCGTCCCTGAGCTAAAACACGGAGCTTTCCTCTCGCTGTAAGGTTAAAGTCTCCTGAGGAAAATGAACTCCACTGGCACTGGTAAAAGAGACCGAATGTTGGATTTTCCGAGGATTCCTCCATGCCCTCCCATTCGCACTGCTCCTGGGCAGTTCCTTCTCAGCTTTGAGCAGTCTCAGCCATTCCCTGGAATTGTTCAGAGGATGAGGGATGTGGCATTTTGTGTTCGTGTTTGGTGGGCACAGTGGTACTCCGTCAAAGGCTGGACTTGATGACCTTGGAGATCTTTTCCAGCCTGAAGGATTCTATGACTCTGTTTCTTTTTTTAAGCCGTTCTTTCAACTCCCGTGGGTTTTTAAAACTCCTTCTTGAAGTCCTGGATTGTTTTCACTGATGGAGAACAGCTCCTCAAGCGGAGTGGGGGGGCTCAGGGCATTGGTTGTGCCTTGCAGACTCTGCTGACCCCACAGACCCTCAGCCAAGGCCGGGTTTGCTGCTCTGCCCCCCGAGGGACAGGGTGGTGCCACTGGCACCTCCCTGGGCGTGGAAATGACTTTTATTGCAAACAGGAGGCTTTAGGCTGGTAACTGGTGGGATTGCAGTGCTGTGCCTGGGTCCAGCACCGTGGGAGAGCACCGTGGTTCCATGGGAGGAGCTGAAGTCTCCTTGGGAAAACATTAACGAGGCTTTGATTGCTTGGGATGGAGGCAAAGACCTGTTGGAATGGTTTCATAAGGATCTGCTGCATGCCATGGAATTAGGGAATGGTTTGGGTTGGAAGTGGCCTAAAGCCCATCTCACTGCCCTGTTCCATGGGCAGGGACACCTTCCACTGTCCCAGGCTGCTCCGAGCCCTGTCCAGCCTGGCCTTGGGCACTGCCAGGGATCCAGGGGCAGCCCCAGCTGCTCTGGGCACCCTGTGCCAGGGCCTCCTCACCCTCCCAGGGAGGGATTCCTCCCTGCTGGCTGCAATCTCTGTGCCTGAGCAGTGGGATCTGCTGGGGCTGGCTGGGATGGGGTGAGCCCAGGGCCTGGGACCACTCCCAGGTGCCACCCCCGTGCTGGGCCAGCCCCCCCAGCCCTTCTCGCAGGCTGGACCATGAATATTCAGAGATGTAAAGCAGCAGGTGCAGCAAGGCTCTGCTGAGGATGTGTTCAACATCCTCATGTGGGAGAAGGACTCAAACAACTCTCTATGAAAACTCCATCTGTAGCTTTTCATGGGATATTGAGGGGTTTTTTAAATTAAAAGCACAATTTATTTTAAAAAGTACAGATACTCTTGTAAAGGATGGCTTTATGCAATTAAATGGCAAAGTGTATTAAGGCCATTGATAAAAATGTAAAGATTTGAGCAATTTTAGGTTCCATCTGAATATGTTCAGAACAAAAACCTTGTCCTGTGCAGTTCTTCGTGTTCCATTTCCAGTGGGAATATTCTTGCTCGCAATTACTCTCTTTCTTTTGCCCTGTTCTTCCTTTGTTCTCATTTCCCCTCTCTTTCCCCCCAGCTCCTACAGCTCCTTGTGCTTCACCAGCAGCTCCTCGTGTTCCAGGGACTCACTGCACATCTCCCCAGAGCCACGGGCCTCATCAGCCCCAGGGAGAGACTGAGCTCCCAGCAGGGCAAGCAATGCCTGCTATTTCCAATTATTTCCCCAAAATGCCTTTACAACCCCCCAGTGCTCATCTTATCTTCCATTAATTGCTGTTTGTAGAGTCCTGACATTTACATAGGAAGATTCCAATATTTGGATCAATTTGTACTCCGCAGATCTGATTCATTTACTGAGGAAATCGATGGATGTCTTGGCTTGTGCCAGACACCTCCAACTGACCAAAGGAATCTTCCACAGGAGCTGGGGCTGCCCCTGGATCCCTGGAAGTACCCAAGGCCAGGCTGGATAGGGCTTGGAGCAGCCTGGGACAGTGGAAAGTGTCCCTGCCCATGGCAGGGGTGGCACTGGGTGGGCTTTGAGGTCCCTTCCAACCCAAACCATTCCGGGAATCTGGTTCCATGAGGTCTGGATAGGCTGAACTGTTATTTAAGTACTTTTTGGTAGGCTGACTTACATCGTTATTGTGTTACTTTCCATCACTAATTAAAACATGTCGCTATTGTGGAAGCAATAAATCTCTACCACGGTGTCACCTGCTGTCCTTCAGGAAGGACAAGAGAGACCCTGAGGGGCTGGAGCATGTCCAGGGCAGGGAACGGAGCTGGGAAGGGGCTGGAGCCCCAGGAGAGGCTGAGGGAGCTGGGAAAGGGGCTCAGCCTGGAGCAAAGGAGGCTCAGGGGGACCTTGTGGCTCTGCACAACTCCCTGACAGGAGGGGGCAGCCGGGGGGGTCGGGCTCTGCTCGCAGGGAACAGGGACAGGAGGAGAGGGAATGGCCAGGGATGCACAACCCTTTCCAGGGAGGAATTTTCCCAAATATACCACCTGACCCTCCCCGGCACAGCTGCCCAGGGCAGTGCTGAGTCCCCATCCCTGGAGGGATTTCAAAGCCGTGTGGATGTGGCACCTGGGGACATGGTCAGGGGTGGCCTTGGCAGTGCTGGGGGATGGTTGGACTCGATGGGCTCAGGGAATTTTCCAACGTGAATGATTCTGTGGTTCTGTAAAGACCAGCTGATCTCACTATCCAGGAGCTGCACGCCTGAAGTTTCTTGCAGGAACGGAAGTTTTGCCCCACACCCCGTAATTAACAGTTCTCACGCGCACTAACACACCTGATAATTACTCTTTAGGATGAGCTCACAATCAAAGCCTTGATTTAAACCCACATCACTTTCTCCGTGACCTCTGATTCTCCAAAGCATGAAAATATTGATGTTCCAGTAATTAGCTGTTCCTGCCCTGCTAATCCATTAACTCCGTGATTCTGGGCAGGACGGGGATGGGCTGAGTCAGGGCTGAGAACAGGGAAATAAATTCCATGTGCTAGAGCAGAAGGGTTGAACTCTGGCTCCTCACCGGCATTTACAGTTGATACTGGTGGTGTTAACATTGGGAAATGTTATACTGCCGAGAAGTTGATGAAAAATGAAAATAAATGTTGTTTCGAGGAGGTCCTGAGCATCACTGGTGGGAATGGATAAATAAATTGTGAGGTTTATGGGCAGTTTGGCTGATAAAGGATCTGTGGGAAGAGCTCCAGCACCGTGTGTGTGGGAATGCACAGAGCAGCAGAGACCTGCACAGCCGAGGCTCCTGAATTCCCTAAAACCTGGCAAATCCCTCTTCCCCAGCCCTCCCTCCAACACAGCACAGCAAATCCACTTCCTTTGTGTGAGGTGCTCACACCGAGCTGCTCCATGCTGGTTGTGTTGTGGGTGAGCTCCAGGTGCAAGCAAACTGCAGTTGTCCAGGGAGGGTGGTTTAGTAATTAATTTTAAAAGTCCCAGGATGTGTGGAAAGGAGTTAAAATGAATAATGAATCTGGTTTTAATTAATGCATTGAAATTTATCGTAAACCAAGGGCGTTCGGATCCAGGAGTGAGAAATACAAGAGGAAACTTCTTGGGAAGGAATTGTTCCCTGTGAGGGTGGGGAGGCCCTGGCACAGGGTGCCCAGAGCAGCTGTGGCTGCCCCTGGATCCCTGGCAGTGCCCAAGGCCAGGCTGGACGGGGCTTGGAGCAGCCTGGGACAGTGGGAGGTGTTCCTGCCATGGCAGGGGGGGCACTGGATGGGCTTTGAGGTCCCTCCCAACCCAAACCAGTCTGGGATTCTGGAGTTCCGAGATCTCACCAGTTAAACCAGCTCTGGAGCAAACAATCAGCCCAAAATCCACTTCCTAGCCTGAACTGTCTGCTTTGGACATGTCTCAGAATGCCCATCAATTCTCTTCACATGTGTTGTGTTCCTGCTGTTTGATTTTATCTGTATTTCCCCATTGAAATGCACATTGTCTGCATCCCCTTCACTGCAGGATCAGCTGTTTTTATTTCCCGTGCCCAGTGGATGGGTGTCAGTTCCATTTCAGCAGCTCCAACCACGGATGGATTTTCCACGCAGCTGCCTAGGTATCTGAGGCAGTGAAACAGGAATGTTTTCCATCAAAACCCAGAGATTTCTGCTGGGGGTGGCACTTCTCCGTGAGAATGGTTTTCTGGGAAGTGTTTCATGTTCTTCAGACGTAGCCAGACAAAATATTGAAGTTAAAAATCATTTCTCCTCGCGAAACTGTAGATATTATTCTTCGGGTCTTAGTTAAACTCCCATAAATCCTGCCTTGGAGAAATCTCTGTATTTCAAGCTTCATTCTCAGCGACGTCAGGAGAGTGAATCTGAAAATTTGAGATCCCTAGGAAACAAAAAATCCTGCTCAGAGGCAGGACATGGAACGCCTTAAACAGCTCGGAGCTGGGAGAGCAGGGACGGATGAGAGGGAAAGGGGATTATTTTCAGCGTGTTTTGATTTCAGTCACTTCTGAGTCACTGCTCTGTATTAAGGCTGATACCTGCGGGTGATGGACTCTGTGTGGAGACTCCTGGAGATTAATATCCACATCCACCTAGAATGGGAAAAGTGAAGTGATTTCTCTTTACCTGGAAGAGATGGAGGTTGGGTATAAATCTTGTGGAAAACAGCACAAAATCCTTCTCTGGAAGCCACTGAGGGGATAAAAGCCCTGCAGTCCCGGTGAGCTGGGTGACAAATGGGTCTGGAGGTGCCCAGGCAGGGATCCCAACAGGCCCAAGCTGTGCCAGCGGAGGGTCAGGTGGGATATTGGGGAAATTTGTCCTGGAAAGGGCTGTCCAGCCATGGCACAGCTGCCCAGGGCAGGGGTGGAGTCCCCATCCCTGCAGGGATTTAAAAGCCGTGTGGATGTGGCACTTGGGGACATGGGGCAGGGGTGGGGAGTGGTTGGACTCGATGGGCTCAGAGGGCTTCTCCAACCCAAACCATTGTGTGGGTCTGTGATTCCACAATTCAGTGTGATGATTGGCAGCACAAGGAAAGGGAAACCAAGTGTACGACATTTTACGTCCCCAGCCTGTGACCCAGCAGCCCTTGGAAGTCGCCGTGTCCTGTTCTGAGTGTGACACCACGGAGCTGCCGCCACCCCCAGGCTGGATGCGAAGCAGGGCGTGTCTGAAGACCCAGGCAGACAATTCCAAGTCAGGACGTGTGGGGTTTAATTCCAAAATGAGCTGTGATGTGCTGGGCCCGCGTTGTTCCCGCTGGGAGCGTGTGGATCTGCTGATCTGGTGCAGCCAGAGCGTCCAAGGAGGGTTTGGGTCACAAACAGGAGCTGGCAACTCTCAATCAGTTGATGTTTAACCCATGGAACAGATTTGCAGCCAAGGATGGAATAAATGCAGTGTTTGTGTGTTGCCAAGGCTTCAAAGCTGAGCATGGAGAAGAAAAATCATCTTGGGCCAGGCAGCTCCCAAAGTATTCCCAGCCAAGTGGGAAGGCTCGTGTTTCTATAGAGACTGGAGCTGGCCAGGACAAATATCCCAGTTTAATAAGCACTCCCACCCATCCCTCTCCCCCTTCCCTGGCTGAGGGAAAGTCCCTGTCCTGTCACCCCTGGCAGCCTCTCCAGCCCCGTTCCCTGGAGCCCTCCGCTCCCGTTGCTGGGAATGGCAGTGCAGGAGCACGGGTGTTTGTCCCAACCGTCCGAACACCTCCGAAGCTTCCTACAACGGGGACAGCTGGGCCACCGGGGGCCCTGTGTGACCCCAGCCCCAGCGGGCCCTGGGGCAGCTCCTGCTCCTGCCACGGCTCCCCTGGGCTCTGTCTGCTCCCAAGAACAGGCACGGGGCAGGCAATGCTCTGCTGCCATCAGCGCGGAATTGTCATTCCAGAGCCACGCTCGCACATTGTCGAACAGCCACCAAGGCCTCCTGATAAGGCTCCTCTGTTCAAGGCTCCTCTACTGTCTGGAGATATCTGGGCTACACTGTTATTCCTAAATAATTTCTTTCATAATGTGGAGAGTAGGTTGGAATTGAAGACAATCTTATGCCATTTCCCCCCCCCCCCCCGCTTCTGTTTAGTTCTAACTATTCAAGGCCGTTCCCAAATATTTCATTAATTAATTTAGTCTCAAGAGTTGCTATTTTCCAGCATCCAAATCCAATTGTTCAGTGGGTTTCAGTAAATCATCCCTGAAAGCTTTTTTTCCTACTTAGATACTGGTTTTGCACAGCATCAATCATTCTGCTCGTTGACAGGAAAAAATGTTTTCTAAATCTGGCCTGCTTTATTGTTCTCCCTTACATAAACAAAATGATTTATGAAGTAAGAGAAGGAAAGGAGGAAGAGTTGGATGATCTTTTTAGCACTATTTCTTCTTCATCTCAAGTTTTATGCATTTTTTTTCTCCTGGGCTCACGTTGCTGCTGGAGAAGGATTTCCACTTCCCGGTGACCTTTGTGCTGGTGCTCTTGCACCGTGCCCTGAGAGTGGGAAAATCTAAACTTCATGGCTGCTCCAGGAGGTGTTGATGGGGTTTAACCGGGACCAGTTTTGGGACCCTCATGATGAGACCCTGAGGGGCTGGAGCGTGTCCAGGGCAGGGAACCGAGCTGGGAAGGGGCTGGAGCCCCAGGAGAGGCTGAGGGAGCTGGAAAGGGGCTCAGCCTGGAGAAAAGGAGGCTCAGGGGGGACCTTGTGGCTCTGCACAACTCCCTGACAGGAGGGGGCAGCCGGGGGGGTCCG
>VZTF01005324.1:567016-689999 GCA_013397755.1 Cnemophilus loriae | reverse complement strand
CCAGGGGAGGCTCAGGGTGGATATTGGGAAAATTCCTCCTGGAAGGGGCTGTCAGGTGGAGTCCCCACCCCTGGAGGGATTTCAAGGCCGTATGTATGTGGCACTTGGGGACATGGGGCAGGGGTGGCCTTGGCAGTGCTGGGGAATCGTTGGACTCCATGGTCTGGGAGGGCTTTTCCAACCTGAACAATTCTGTGGTTCCATGCTGTTCCACTCCTGGATTCCATGGATCGCTGGGTGTCCCTGAGCAGTCGGGGTTCTGCCGGGCAGATGTCACTGCCCTGTGACACTCCTCACACCTGCCCTGTGTCACCCCTCACACCTGCCCTGTGTCACCCCTCTNCACCTGCCCTGTGACACCCCTCTCACCTGTCCTGTGTCATCCCTCACACCTGCCCTGTGTCACCCCTCTCACCTGCCCTGTGTCACCCCTCTCACCTGCCCTGTGACACCCCTCTCACCTGTCCTGTGTCACCCCTCTCACCTGTCCTGTGACACCCCTCTCACCTGTCCTGTGTCATCCCTCACACCTGCCCTGTGCCCAGGACCAGCCCTGAGCCCGAGGCAGCCCAGGGGTTACAACAGCTCCCAACACTGCATTTCCATCCTGCTTTTCTCCTGGAAAATCCCATCCCAGGAGGCCCCAGCAGAGCACTGGCACCTCGCAGTGCCCAGAGCACAGGAGCCCTGCCCAGCCGTGTCCTCACCCAGCTCTGCTCTGCACCAAAGGCTGGAGAAGAAAATGCTGAGATTTAAGTCAACAGCCCTTGGTGGATTTTTCTGGGGCAGACAATGCCAGGGAAGGATCATTTATCAAAAGTACATTCCTCTAATATTCAGAGAAACAATTTTTCAGCTCTGTGTTATCTGTTATTGCTCCTTTTATGTTCTTGTTCCTTACTATGAGTTTCTGTTCAGGAGAAAAAAAATAAGTCTATTTCAGAGTGACTGGAGTCCTACATGCAGCTCTTGTGTGATATGTTCAATATTTTATGATTCCTTTCTTCTTAAGTATTTCTAAGAAGCAGAACGTCGCCGGCTGCTGAGGAGAAATCGGATTTGTTATTATTGAACAATCCTTAGAAAAGGAGATGGAACCATAGAGGTGTGGGGGAAGCTTAAAGCTTGAACTCTTCCATCTCCAAAGGAACACAGAAGGCAGCTGGAAATAAGAGCTGTGGCTTCTGCCCTTTGTGTCATCCCAGTTTTGAAACAGAATCCGGGATTAGAAGCCAGAGGTGAATTTTGGTTCAAAGGCTGTCCTTGCCTGGTGTTTGTGCCTCTCCCTGGCAGCAGCAGGGTAAAGGATGTCCCTGCGAGGGGAGCAGCCGTGGGGAGAGGCTGGACCCCTGTCCTTGTGTGCCCCGGGCAGAATCCCAGAGTCACTGAACCTTTTGGGTTGGAAAATCCCTCCAGGATCATCGAGTCCACCCTGTGCCCAATCCCCTCCTTGTCCCCAGCCCAGAGCACTGAGTGCCACCTCCAGCCCTTCCTGGGACACCTCCAGGGATGGGGACTCCAAACCTCCCTGGGCAGCCCCTGCCAAGGCCTGACCACCCTTTCCATGGGGAAATTCCTGCTGGTGTCCACCCTGAGCCTCCCCTGGCCCAGTTTGAGGCCGTTCCCTCTCCTCCTGTCCCTGTTCCCTGCGAACAGAGCCCGACCACCCCGGCTGCCCCCTCCTGTCAGGGAGTTGTGCAGAGCCACAAGGTCCCCCCTGAGCCTCCTTTTCTCCAGGCTGAGCCCCTTTCCAGCTCCCTCAGCCGCTCCTGGGGCTCCAGCCCCTCCCCAGCTCGGTTCCCTGCCCTGGACACGCTCCAGCCCCTCGGGGTCTCTCTTGTCCTGAGGGTCCCAGCTCTGACCCCAGCACTGGAGATGTCTCAGCAGTGCCAGCACCGCCCTGGTCAGCGAATCATTCAGCAATGGATGAGCCAGCTCCAGTGGCTCCTCTGAAGCCAACTCTTCCAAGTTTTGGAAGGAGAAGTGTCCCCCCCGTGTCCCCAGGCTGAGGCAGCCCCGGGAGGTTCCTCTCCCCTCTCCCAGAGCAGAGGATGTGGTTGGAACAGTCAGGGGAGGGCTCCCACTCACCTGTAACCCTTTGGCATCTGCAACCTCAGGAAAACGATCACTGATGGAAACTCCTGGCCTGGTGGCTGAGACAAAATGAGATGCAGGATATCAAAAACAGCAGGAATTTTATTAGGGCTGAATAGGGACAATAATGAGGGGCAGCAAGCGCCAGTGAGCAACTGGGCACTTGAGATAAATGTCACAGAGCCAGCCTGGGAATTAATTTGCTGCCTGGATTGTCCTGACACGTCACATTCCGGATGAAATGTGCCTTCCATGGCATTTCTGAGCTCCGGGAATCCTCGGAGCCTGTTCTGGCTCTTTATAAGATTTTTGACTTGAAGCTGCGTTTGTTTGGCTTTAAGCACTACACCACAGGTCCTAGCAATTTGCATTTCAGACTTGGCAGAAGGAGAAGAATAAAAATACAGAAGGCAAATTTTGCCGTTATCTCTGGATTTCTGTGGGTTTATCGCTTCCACTCCGAACCCAGCATGTCTCAGCAAGGCTGGGTTGGACAGATAAAAATAGGAATTTCAGATTGCCAAAGTGAAATGTATTGATAAAAGAAGGAAGGAAAAATAATGGGGGGAAGAGCACCCACCCATGCTCTGAAAGGATGCTCCGAAGTGAGGAACTAGGTGGAAAATGGGAATTTTTAATTGTGGGAGGTGTTTTCTGGGGAGACTCAGTGCAATCAGAAATCCTGTATTTTTATTTGGCCGATTCTTGGACAATTTCTGGAGTGTAAAACTTAATCCTCTGCAGGAGGGGGAAGGAACAAAATTCCAGGTTTTTTTCCCCTTGAAGCTCTCAAAGCTGTTTTTAAACAATACACTTGAATTTGGATCACAGAACCTTCACCTTTCTGGAGCAAACGTGCTCCCTCCCCATTCCCGGGACCGCAGCTGCATTCCGTGCTGGAAGCTGCTGAGGGAATGCCCGGGGTGGAACAGGGTGGAAACTCCTGGATCTGATCAAAGCAAGCTCTGCCCAAGGGGAGAAACCTCTGCCTGACCCCGAGCCTGCACTGGGGGTGCTTCCCTCTCCTGCTTTCCAGGTGTTATCCTCAATATCCAGAGGGGAGAAGGGGAGTTGGGAACTCTTTACCGGGGTTTTCTTTCGCCAGCTGAGGCCAATCAGACAAATCGGAAAGTCCAAGTTTATCATGATCCAGTGACAGAGGTGCACAGAGAAGGCTGGGGATGGCACTGGTGGCCTTGGGGAGTTCAGGACACAGCCCCAGTCAGGCTTCTGGAATTCCTGGTGGGTGTCTGATTATGCTGCTGGCAAATGCTGGTGGCTACGTTGGGTTATGTGCTCCCAGTTTGGGAAGTTTTGCTTTTTGAGGAGTCCAGGTTGGTTATTTGCAGGATCTACATTTATTGTGCTTTATCAGGGCGGGTTAATGGGCTCCTGTTCTTGAAGCACATCGTGGCAGGGGCCTGAGAGTGGGAACAAATGGGATTCACTGGGAAAACCCATCTTTAAAAAGCCTGAGGGTTTAACAAGGAAATAGGAGCCGTGGTCAAATGCAGCAGAGCTCTGTCCCTGCAGTCTGTGGCTGCTGCAGTGATGAACGCAGGGCTGGGGGAGCTGCAGGAGGAGGTCCCTGGACTGTCCAGGCGCAGCTGGATCCCCACAGGGGAGTGCAGGGACATTCCCGGAGCAGGGCTGTCCCTGGACGGCCCCGTAACCCGGAGAGGGTTTGGCTGCAGGAGACCCAGCTCAGTGCAGCAGGGGGAACTGTTCCCCTGCACATGGCGCAGTGGGAAAGGCACCACCGCCGGGTTTTCCCGGGAAACTGCTCAGCCAGAACCTGCCTGTGGCGTAATCCAGCCTGGAATTAGGGAAAACAGCCTGGATCCTATAAAAATGACAGGAGCGGGGGAGGCAGAGGAGCTGCCTGCACCCAGAAATTACAGAAAGGTGTTTTGAGAGTTCCCTCTGCCAGGACTCCTTTGGACAAGGCTGCCAGCACAGGGGGGGATTGTTGGGATGTCTGTGCAGGGCCAGGAGCTGGATCAGTGATCCTCTGGGTCCCTGCAGCTCAGGACAGTCCGTGGTGATCACAGGCACAGCAGAATCGTTCCCACTCGGTGCTCCTGTGGATTAACTGCCTTGCTATCATTCCCCAGAGATCCATCCTGTATTTATGGCTGTAATCAGTAACACTCCAGTGCCATAAATAACTCTGCATCCACAATGTGTGACTTTGTTTCATGGAGCCCCATCAATGGATTAAATTAGATTTTCCCGGATATAACTTTTACTGGGGAGTGACACACTCATAGAGAAAGAGTGCCGGGGTGACCTTGGGCTTGAACTTTGGGATTTTGGCAAAAAGTTTTATAAAAAGTAAGGAAGAGCATAAAGGAAGCTCAGGGAGGGTAGGAGATGATTGCAGTCAACATGAGGATGCACTTCCTTCTTCCATGTGTTCACAGAGGCCTGGAATGGTTTGGGTTGGAGGGGACCCCAGAGCTCCTCTTGTTCCAGCCCCTGCCATGGGCATCTCTCAGGGCTCTCCCCTGCAGGATGGGACTCTCCACGTCCCTCCAGAGTTTTATTCCCACCCTGAGTTCTGGGGAATGTTGGAAATGTACAAAAAAAAAAAAGATCCTTTACTTCGCAAAATAGCCCCAGAAGCCTAAAAACTTTCATCCTTCTCAACTCTGTCCTGTGGATGTTCTCTGGGAGCTCACCTTGTCCAGAACATGTCCCACTGCTGGGTGGGAAGGGGAAGGGGAAGGGGCGAAGGGGAAAAGGCGAAAAGGGGGAGGAGAAGGGGAAGGGGAAGGGACATATTTTTGTTGTTGTTGTTGGGGTGGGACATGGCTCGGCGCTGCAGCTTTGCCCTCTGGAACTTCCCTTGAAGGTTTCTGTCCATAAACCCCAGGAGAACCAGAGAAGGAAATTCCCTTTCCAGAGGTGCTCTGGGGCTCAGGAGGGAGCCAGGAACCGTCAGGAGGTTCCACCCTGCAACTGAGGAGCTTTCAGCACTTTGTGCCCGTGGGGTTGGTGCAGTTCTGGGCTCCCCCAGCTCTCCAAATGTCTCTGGCTTTTCCTTTTCCTAAGGAAAGATGCAGCAAATAAAGAAAAAGGAAGGGGTTTTGTGTTGTTTTGGTTCCTTTTTTAAAAGTGTAGAAAACAATCTCCGTTCAGAACCTTGGAAAAAATGATCCTTTCTGCCAACAAAGGGAGGATGGGGGAGCGTGAGGCAGCAGCAGCGATTTCTGTTTGGGAAGAAAGGACAGGAAAGCAGCAAGATTTGTGCTTATTAAAGGCAGCACCAGGCCTCGAGGCAACATTTATTAGACACAGTCACAAAAGTCTGGTGTGGGATTTACCACTGCCTATCGCCAGGAAAAATAACAACTAATGAAGGCTGCATTTGTTCAAGCAAGTCAAATATCCCATTAAAATTCCTGCTGGCATTTGCAGGTAGGAAAAGCAAGGAAGGGCATTTTGCAGAGGGGTTGTTTGTGAGGAACGAAGGGAAGCTGGGCCCTGGTGGCCCATCCAGGAGGAGCTGGTGCTGCTCCCGCGGGAGGTGTTGGGGCGTGGAGGATCCGCCTGTGCCAGCCCCGATGGGCTCGGGTCGGGGTGGGGTCAGTGCTCTGCCTGTTCTGGGCAGCAAGGATGGAATCCAGGGGTTGTTCAGGCTGGAAAAGCCCCCTCAGACCATGGGAGGCCATCCCTCAGCTCCTACAAGGCCACCGCGGCTGGACAGCCCTTTCCAGGAAGGAATTGTCCCCAGTACCCCACCTGAGCCTCCCCTGGCGCAGCTGAGGCCGTTCCCTCTCCTCCTGTCCCTGCTCCCTGGGAAGGGAAGAGCTGCTGGTGCCAGGCCAGGTGCTCGCTGGAACTGCCATATGCAAGAAGCAAAAACGCCTACAAGTAACTCGCAGCAAAGTTCTGTTCTGTTTATAATATAATTTATATATATGTTTATAACATTTATTTATGATCCCTGTTTAACTCCCTGCAGACCAAGCTACCCAAACCACATTTTCATTATCCCCACTGAGACCCTCAGAGCACCCAACCCCACCCGTCTCTTTTTGAAATCCATTTGCAAAGATCTTTGGTGAGAGAAATTGCACAATAGATTTAGCTCTTGGTCAGTTTAACCCTAAGTGAGTATTTAAGTCTAAGTAAGGATAATTACTAGAGAGGATCCTCTGGTAAAGGTGATAGTTAAAGTCACTTTGCACCCCTCTAGAATTTAATGTGCAAGTTGCCTTTTTCTTGGGGTGCATGGACTCAGAGGTGACGATCCTGTAAGGGACACAGATGGTTAAATGTGCGTGGGACACAAAAATGAATAAACAAATAAAAAATCACAAGGAATTCTTTAATCTCTCTTTAAGGCAGCATTCTTTGCTCTCCATGTATTAATTAAACCATGACCCGGCTGCTGAGCTTATCTGTACAAAGTCAGAACTGTTCATATTCTCCTTTTTTGTGCTCCTTTTTATTGGCTTTGCAGCCTGGGCACAGCAGCACCGCTGAACCAATTAAGTGGCCGGAGTACAAGGTTTATTACACATGCTTAGAAATTAAATTCTTCAACACCCGGTAATGAGGCACCTTAAAATGCAAGAGAGTGGGCAGGTGCAATCCATCACAATAAATCCAGCCTGATGCTCTCTTTAAGGGTTTATTGGAACTATAAAGCCGGAGTAGAGCAGCAGTGATCAGAATAGAAACCCTCTGATTAAAATTCCCTCGGTTTCTCCTCCCTGGGAGGGAATTCAGGCTGCACCTCGGGAAAACCAAAGGGAATTCAAGGAGGGCATCGTCCCACTGGAGTCTGGAGCACAGAGCTGGTGCTGCTCCCTGGAAGGAGCAGCCTGGTGTCCATGGAAAGAGTTCAACAAATCCCACAATTTGGGTGTTTTAGAGAAATGCTGTTGCTGGCGTTGTCTGAGACTGTATATTTTGGGTTTCCACTCCTGAACCTGAAGACAGAAAGCAGCGACTCCCTGGGGATGCTGCAGTGCTGGGACTGGGAGTGTTCCAGGGTCGGGACTCCAGGGAATTCCTGAGGCTGAGCAGGGAGCTCACACAGCCCCCAGATTCCAGCTGGCGCCTGGGCTGGTTTGTCCCAGGGAAGCTGTGCTGCTGCAGACTGTCCCTCTGGGGCTGACTGTCCCCAGGAGGGGCCTCGGGCTCTGCCCAGAACGGCCGTGGCCATGGGGGTCGGCAGATTTTCGGGGTCGGCAGATTTTTGGGATCGGCAGATTTTTGGGGTCGGCAGATTTTTGGGGTCGGCAGATTTTCGGGGTTACAGCTCGGAGGCGCCATCAGCAGCTCAGCCCTCCAGGGGTTCTTCTCCTGCCTTGAACGTGTCCCTGCCCTCGGTTTGCTCGATCCTCTCCTCAAGCTCCTCTCTCCTGCTGGAAGTGGCCGCTCTCAGTGGGGTGGGATCGGCTCTTGCTTCTGCAGTGGGAACTCAGGGCAGGCCAGCAGAGGCCAGGGGTCCCCAAATCGGGGGTGCTGCCAACCCTTGGCTGCTGTACGTGACCCCAGCTCGCAGACACCCCTGACCTTTGGGCACAAAGCTTTGGCACAGCCAAGATTCTTTCTGGCAGAGGAAGGAAATGAGAAGGAAACCCCCCCGGGCCCCCCGTGATCAATCCAGCTTTGGGTAAATCCCCGAGGGCCGCTGGGAGAGGTCTGGAGCTGAGCTGCTGCCAGGCGGGGCAGGAGCCCCGAGCCCCCCGGCAGAGCAGGGGCGCGGCAGGGAGCGCTGCTCGGGTCTGAGAGCGCTGCCTGGCACAAAGAACGCTGTGATGTGTGGGGAGGGCCATCAAAGGGGCAGCTGCTCGGGGAACGGGGACATCGGGGGCTGGAGCCAGTTCCTGGCAGTTTTTATACCCGGTTCCCTCTGAACCAGCAATTTATCACGGCAGGCTCGTTTGGGATGCAGCTGCTCCGCATCCCCTGGGGTGTCCCAGATCTCAGCGTGCAGCCCCGTTCCCCACCCTGCCCCAGCTCCCGCTCCAGCAGCGCAGGCACCGGGATATTCCTGATCCCAGAACCGGGATATTCCTGATTCCGGGTCCCGCTCCAGGCACCGGGATATTCCTGATCCCAGAACCGGGATATTCCTGATTCCGGGTCCCGCTCCAGGCCCCGGGATATTCCTGATCCCAGAACCGGGATATTCCCCATGCCGGCCGCCTCCGTGTGCCCCTGGCCAGCTGGCACCCCCAGGCAGCCGCGCTTCAGCGCCGGCTGAAGCGATTCGGGAGCGTGCAAATGTTCCCGAGGTGTTTTCAGACCCTTTGGAGATGGAAGTGGCTCTGCGAGCCCTGTTATTCCATTGTCATTCTCCTGCACAGAAGCATTCCGAGCGGCAGCATTGTCTTGGCGGGGTTGCCGTGGAAACGCGGCCGATGCGGTGGCTGCTTTAGAAAGGTGTTTTTGTGCCGGGTGATTGCGGTGCGGTGTTTAGGGGACAGGCAGGCACTTCATCAGCTCTGTTTCCTTTGGGAAGCGGCTCCTTCCTCCCCGGAGCTGCCTCCCCCGCCTCCCAGAGCTGTCCTGCAGGGATTTATGGACAACCAGGACACCTCGGGGCAGCTGCTTTTCCTCTGAGCTTTCACTGGTCAGGTTTGCTCGTGCAGCATCCTGTGCCAGCAGAACTGGGATTCCCAAAATCCCAGACTGGTTTGGGCTGGGAGGGACCTCAAAGCCCATCCAGTGCCGCCCCTGCCATGGGCAGGGACACCTTCCACTGTCCCAGGCTGCTCCAAGCCCCGTCCAGCCTGGCCTGGGACATTCCAGGGATCCAGGGGCAGCCACAGCTTCTCTGGGAATTCCATCCCAGCCCCTCCCCACCCTCCCAGGGAACAATTCCTCCCCAGTATCCCATCCATCCCTGCCCTCCGGCAGTGGGAATTCTCTCCCTTTTGTCCTCAGGCTGAAATGCCACCATGCCCGGGGATGTCACGGCTCAGCCCCCGCAGGGTTCCCCTCACAGAGTCCTTGAGGACTCTCCCCGAAGCTCTGCCTGAGCTGAAGAATTGTTCCTTTCTCACCAATAAAGAGCAATGTGCAGGAAAATCCATCCAGGAATTCATTGCAGGAGCTGCAGCACAAGAGGGACGTTCACTCAGGGCAGCTGGTAATTCACTACGGAAATTTTGGTCATTCCTCTTTCTCTTTCCCTGAATGAAGTCTATTACTGTGAAATAAATACACTTCCCCCCTTAAAAAGGAAAGGTAAGAGTTAGGAACAATACAGCCAAAATGTTTTATTTGGGCAATACAAATACAATCAAATCAAAAATATCACAGATTTTCATACATTAGTAAGAAGTTACTGTACACTTGAACAGTTGCCATTTTTTACAGCTAAACAAAGCTTTACCTTTATTAAAATGTATTTTCCTCTCACATAAAATATACACTTTGCACTGACGTATTTTACATGGGACACCTCTCTGGGGAAGAACAGCTCACAAACAACGCACGACAGGGCCACCTTCTCTACCCCACACAAGAGCACATCGAAGCGAGACACACGGCTGCTCCAGGGGCTGCGCCCCGGGCACGGGCTGCGGCTGCGGGAACTCTGCTGCATGCCCGGGGCTGCGGGAACTCTGCTGCATGCCCGGGCACGGGCTGCGGGAACTCTGCTGCATGCCCCGGGCTGCGGGAACTCTGCTGCATGCCCGGGCACGGGCTGCGGCTGCGGGAACTCTGCTGCATGCCCGGGCACGGGCTGCGGGAACTCTGCTGCATCCTCAGCGGGAAGGGGAGTGCCAGGCTGGCTCCTGATCCAGAGTTTTGGGGCTGGCAGGTTTTTGGGGTCAGTAGATTTTGAGGGTTAGAAGAAGGGACTTTGGGGCAGGGGTGAGCGTGGCTCTGGCGGCTCTCCCCGGGCTCAGCTGCCAGGAAATGCCCTCCCGGGATGTTCCTGATGCCAGGGCCGGGGGGTTGCGGATCTGACACCTCGGTGGTCATTCCATCCCTGCCCGGATCCCGGCAGCCAGCGGAGTTCTGGATCCACGGGAATCAATGGAAGCCTTGCCACGCAGAGCGGGAGGAACCCTGCAGTGGTGCTGGATCCCCTGACCGTCAGGACAAATCCCGGGAGGGGTAAGTGCAGTTTGGGAACAACTCCGGATCTGACACCAGGAGGTTCCGCGGGAGTTTCCCGGCCCCACCCGGAACTGCTCCTTCTGGATCATTTTGGGATTGAATTTGGAGAACAGATGCAGCAATAAACGCACTCGTCCCTACAGGCTGGAGTGAAATCTGGGATGAATTTGGGACTCTGTCAACCTCAGGCTGAACGAATCAAAGAAACGGAGGAAAAGGAAATGTCACCACGGTTTAATCCTGGGAGAAGTTCTGCTCTTAACCTAAGGAATAACTTCTAAAAAAGTGATTTTCCTCCCTGCCCGTTGTACAGCAGTGAGGGGACAGGGGAGTCAGCGAGTGGCTTTGGAAAAATCTCCGTGTATTTTAAAGAGGATTTTTATGGAATTGCAAGGAGGGAGATCTGTGGGGTATGGACACAGACACTCTGTGCTGCAGCACTGGGCTTGTAATGGTCTGCCTCGGCTTGAGACCCCCCAGAAAGGCACCAGCCACTTCCTGAGGCTTTGGAGGGGTCGGGCCAGCGCTTGGATCTGGGAATGTCAGCCCAAGCCTGGGATCTCAAGGCGCCTCTCGGACCCCAACTCCTCCTTCTGGTCCCGTCCTGCTGCCAGGTTGGCTTGCCACAGAAACACCCTCCCTGCCTCAGGCATCCCTGCCTGCCGGGATCCCCGCAGGGACCTGGGAACGGGGGCTGTTCCTCTTCCAGAAACTCCTGCCATCCTCAGGAATAAGGCATCCGTTGGGTTTAGTTACTGTAAACCACTTTTGAAAAATGAAAATCCTCACTGTGTCCTGGCATCCCGAGGGGATTTATTTAGAAATGAATAAAAAAGAGTAAAATATATATTTTTATATATATATAATTATCCTTTGCTAATCGTAACACAACGTACAATCTGCAACCTGATTTGGGAATAAAATACAATCCTGGACAGAAACAGAGGGGATGGAGGGAAAAGGGACTCAACATCTCCCGTTGTTTGTGCATTTACTGGGTTAAATGGCTTTGTCCTCTCTGGGGCTCGGGGTCCCTCACGAAGGGGCAGCTCAGGGGTTCTGCACCCCCAGGCTCCCCCCACGGAGCCAAATCCTCCCTGGGAGTGAGGATCAAATCCTTACTGGGAACGAGGATCAAATCCTTACTGGGAATGAGGATCAAATCCTCACTGGGATCCAATCCTCCCTGGCAGTGAGGATCAAACCCTCCCTGGGAGTGGGGATCAAACCCTCCCTGCAGCGAGCCCCACGCGCTGGATTGTCGGGCTGAGGGAGGGAGGGATGGCCACACACGGAATGTGCTCCCGGCCTTGGCTTGGGTGGGTGAGGAATTCCCGGCCCCGGCTGCCTCTGGAGCTGAGGTGGGAGCTGGCCGTGCTCCATCAGCCCTGCCAGGAGCTTTGGGAACGTGGTTCTGCACGGCTGCTGCTGCCTGATGGAGTTTAAGTGGAGTTTGATGCAGTTGGAGTGGCCCCAGCCGTGGGAATAGATTTCTGCAGCAGCGCAGGGGTGAGCAGGGCACTGCCAGGGATTTGGTTTCCTTGGATTCGCTTGGCTTGTGCTGCTGTCAGCTGTAAACAAGCCAGGAAACAAATACAGGATCTGATCTTTCCAAACAGACACCGGACGTTGGGCTGGAAGAGGGATTTTGGCAGGGATGGGTGATGGGCACTGCCTGGAATGTGATGAAATTATGGCTCTGGAATTGTGAGAATTGCACATTTTACAGAAACACTTCCAGGCTGATTACCCAGAGAAGCTGTGGCTGCTCCATCCCTGGGAGTGCCCAAGGCCCGGCTGGACGGGGCTTGGAGCAGCCTGGGACAGTGGGAGGTGTAGGGGGGTAGAGCTGAGTGGGCTTTAAGGTCCCTCCCAACCTAAAGCGTTCCATGATTTTATGATTATCCTTGGATTCATTATGAATTCAGGCAAGAATTCACCTGTGAGGAAGCTGCCTGTGCTCCCGCAGGGCTGGGAGCTGGTTTTGCTTTTCCCTGGTGCCGTTGGTTTGTCTGGGATAAACTCAGCAGGGTTTGTGGCTCCCGTCCCCCCCTCAGCTCGGGGCTCACAGACCTGCAGCTCATTGAGAGTCGGCTCTCGTGGCTGAGTTTTCTTCAGCCCCATCATTAATAAAATCAGAATAAATTTATTTAACTAAGCTGGGGTTTGGGAAATTCTATAAAAATGGTTTTTTTTTACAGTTAAGGTGCATGTGTGGGACATTCTCTAGAGAAAGGAGCATATCTGTAACTTTTTATGTGTTGGGACTGAGCATTCCACGTGTCCTTGCTTTCCTTGGAGCACTGGTGTGGCTCTCGCTCAACTTTGGAAATATTCTGGAATTGTTTAGGATTATCTGGCCTTTTTCACTGTGCCCTGGGCCCCGCTCAAACCCCTCCATTTGTGGGTTGATTTTTATTCTTTCCCATATTTAATTTAATGGTTCTGCCTCACTTTCTGTAGGAAATGAGAAGGGAAGGTCAATATTTGCCATGAATGAAAATGGAAATTCATAAGTCAACACCCTGGGCCAGCCCTCCCTCCCTTACACAAATCCAGCAGGGTTTGCTTTGTTTAAACCACTGAGGTCTGAACCTCTCTGATTTTGTATTTATTTTAATAAGAGCATTTGATGATTGTGGGTGGTTGGCTCTCACAGCACACGTGTCAAACCTGGCAGGTTTGCTCTTTGAGAGAACAGTTTTAGGCTGGATTCACCTCAGTCATTTATTCTGCGAGAAAAAGAACACTGGGCTTTTGCCAAAGGGCTTTTTTAGCATTTAAGAGATTTAAATGAATGGGAAATATTGGTTTTCATTCATCAACCTTATGTAAAACGGGCCCTGATTTAGCTTTTCCAAGGCAGTATGACGGAATGGTTGGAATTGCTGATATTGGAGCAACCTTAACGATTCCAACCTTAATGATTCTGTGATTCTGTGAATCACAAGGGGTTAGACTGCAGCTGTCCCACAGTGAATGCTCCCCGAGGGTTCTTTTCTCTTGTTTTAAGCTGACTTTAACAAACAAACTCTGTTTAAATTGCCCCTGACTCAGGCACTTCCCCTGGGATTCTCCGGGCTGTGCTCCATTCCCAGGGAAGTGGCTATTCCCTGTCAGCCTGCTGGGCTCCGGAACCACGGCCTGGCAGCTCCAGGGAATGCTGGCCTTGCCTGCAGGGATCCCAGGGGGCACAGGGCACCCTGGAGCCTGCCCAGGGCTGACGGGGAACCCGTGGGAATGCTGGGTCAGCTCGGGTGGGCACCGCATCCCAGGGCATCCCAGCAGAACCCAGCTGCATCCCAGGGCATCCCAGGGCATCCCAGCAGAACCCAGCTGCATCCCAGGGCATCCCAGGGCATCCCAGTGCATCCCAACAGAACCCAGCTGCATCCCAGGGCATCCCAGTGGATCCCAGTGCATCCCAGCCATCCCCCCGTCCCTCAGTGCTGCCATCATTCCCCACCAGCACTGATTCCCATCCCGGACCAGCTCCCTGTGGGAGAAGGGCTGTGTGTTTGCTCGAGCAGCAGCCCTGGCACGGGAGCTCTGTGTTCCCGAGCAGGAGGAGCCCGGGCTCCCTCCATGCCTCTCTTAATGCTTCCCTGACCTTGTTTGCCTGTCAGGAGCTTTGCCTCGGAGCTGTAATTCCAGGGAGAGATTCCTGTGGGCAGGAGGAGCCGGGCTGGGCGAGCCAGTGCTGGGGTCAGAGCTGGGACCCTCAGGACAAGAGAGANAGGAAGGGCTGGAGGTGGCACTCAGGGCTCTGGGCTGGGGACAAGGTGGGGATCAGGCACAGGGTGGACTCGATGATCCTGGAGGGCTTTTCCAGCCTTGCTGATCCTGGGATTCTGTCTGGACCACACAAATGTGCTGGACATTCTCAAAACACTGGATTTCGTTGGTAAAAAAAAATTGAGGAACAACTACTTTGCAACCCCCTGTTTGATGATGGCTTAAGAGTTTTTGTGGGTCTCTCCAGGAGTGAAGGAGCCAAATTCCCCTCCCTGGTCCTTGGCAGCGTCGCTGGGAGCTCTGGTGCCGGATCGTTATCAGTATTTACCAAAGGAATGATGCAGGAGCGGGGCAGTGATGGGATTTGAGGCCCTGGGCTGATGCACAAACACGGAGCTGAGACGGGCTGAGCAGATGTTCACGTTCCACACTGGCTGCTGCCACGGGAGGGCCCAGCAGCCATCGGGAAGGAAAAAAATCAAATCCCTGCTTTCCCCCTGTCACAACGACCAGAGCTGCTAACAGGATTTCTAATGGATGCTTTATTCTCTTCCCTCGAAGTCTGCTGCTAATAAAACTCACGCTTTGTCACAGTTTATGTATTTACTCGAGGGTATAAGAGCAGCAAAGGCAAGGCTGTTCCAGGCCAGGCTGGACGGGCTTGGAGCACCCTGGGATGGTGGGAGGTGTCCCTGCCCGTGGCAGGGGTGGCACTGGGTGGGCTTCAGGGTCCCTCCAAACCCAGCCCAGTCTGGGATTCTAAAATGAAGAGGGAGCACCTTTGGAATGTTGAATTGTTTGGGCGTTGGCCATGTGATCTGTGGAAGTCCAGCAGCACCTTGGAATGGATGTTGGGCAGAGAGAGGGGTAAATTAAATTAAATATTTTATTTTATTTTATTTTATTTTATTTTATTTTANAAACCCAGCCCAGTCTGGGATTCTAAAATGAAGAGGGAGCACCTTTGGAATGTTGAATTGTTTGGGCGTTGGCCATGTGATCTGTGGAAGTCCAGCAGCACCTTGGAATGGATGTTGGGCAGAGAGAGGGGTAAATTAAATTAAATATTTTATTTTATTTTATTTTATTTTATTTTATTTTATTTTATTTTATTTTATTTCAAACCTCTGAGCCAGGCCCTGCCATTGGCCACTGTCACCTCCCTGGAGAGCTGCTGGAGCTGCAGATTGCCCAGGCTCCCCTCGGTGTGCCAGGCAGGGATCGGCCTGGACAGAGAAGGGGGAAATGGCTCTTTGTTCCCTCAGTTGTGCAAATAGTGCCCATTTTCCCTGGCAGGATGTCCTGATTTACAGCTTTTCCCTCTGGAGATGCCTCTCCTGGTTCCCCAGGAGTGCCTTTGCCTCATTTCTCCCTTTCCAAGTCCTGCTCTGGAGAGGTGGAGCTGCCTCCTGGAGCAGCCCCCTCCCCACGCCCTGTGCAGGGCCGGCTCTGCCCCCTCCCATCCCTTTTTTCCGGTTAGATAAAGATTTTAATCCAAATCTCTCCTTTAAATCGCATCCCTCACTCGGCAGCCAGGGAGCTGTGAAACGTCCGGGGGGGGGTTAGAGCACGTTATTAACACAGTGAGATTATTGTGTTTATTCCAATTTCACTGTTCACAGCTCAGCACAAAGCCAGCACTGCTTCATAATTCCTAATAAATCACCTCAAAACCACACTTTCATTACTTGTCTGCAAGTATTTTTGTTTTTCTAGGCTATTTTTGGCTCTAATCTCTGCCGCATCATTCCGGTGTTATTGTCGTGTCGGCTGCTTAATGCTGAGCTGGGTGTGCAGGGCTTATTTATTCCTTGGAATTGTTTTAGGAGATGATAATGCCCTAAGCCTTGTGCTCTGGCTGGCCCAGAAAAGGCATCCTGTGGAATGAAGAGCAGGTGGCTCCGAGCCGAGGTGATACCCAGGGCGCTGCCGTGCACACCCTCCCGTGTCAGCACCGTGATTAAAACACCAGCAAGGTGCACCAGGACCGGAGGGGCTTCTGCTCAGGGCTCACAGTGAGGCTGTGCCCCTCAGCTTCCCGATGAAGAACAGGAGGGAAAAGCCCAAAGTCTGCCAGAGCGGAGGGATAATCAATAATTCCAGGCTCTCAAAGACAAGCTGTGTTTAAATTGTGGGGTACTGCAGCATCCCAGCCCTGCCTTCAGCTGAAGGAGAGGATTTGGATGGGACACTGGGGATAAATCCTTCCCCGGGAGGGTGGGGAGGCCCTGGAATAGAACTCCCAGAGCAGCTGTGGCTGCCCCTGGGTGTCTGGCAGTGCCCAGGGCCAGGCTGGACGGGGCTGGGAGCAGCCTGGGACAGTGAGAGGTGTCCCTGCCATGGCAGGGGTGGCACTGGGTGGGATTTAAGGTCCTTCCCAACCCAAACCCCTCTGGGATGATTCCGCGTTTTGTGCTTCCCCTGATCTTTCACTGAGGTCAGGGTGGGATGTGTCACACGGCTCTGGCTGCACCAGGCAAAGTGCATTTGTAAAAGAACATTTCATTCACAAATGGTGCCACTGGACCACATTTGGCCATCAGGGATGTGATCCCGAATACTTTTTGCCATTCAGATCATCCCAGTGCCAATATCAAGCGAGATGCTCCAGAAAAACAAAGCTTCTTACACTCAGCCCGTTGGATTATTCCAGCATCACTCACATCACCTCTTTATCCGACTGCATTTAGGAATCTGCTTGTGGAGAAGTGCTCCTGGAATATATTAGCATTTTCCTGGAACTGAGTATTGAATTCCATGTGCCAGAGCTGCCAATGCACGTGGCAGGAGCCTCCCACACAGCACTCGCTGTCATCACAGGCGCCCACAGCCATTAAGGTGTTTTGTTGATGGCTGTGGATGAATGTTAGGGGAAGAGCTCGGTGTAAAATAAACCCGTCACCTGGGAATGAGGGGAAAAGGGCAGGAGCGGGGCTTGCCAGTGCTGAACTCACTGTTTGGGAGCTGCCTGAGGAAAAGCAAGGGTTGTGTTCAGGCAGCTGCTGCTCGTGGCAGCGTGGGTGGGCCTGGGGTCCAGGAGTGGGGCTGTGATGATCCTGGTGGGCCCTTCCAACCCGGGATATTCTGGGATTCTCTGATGCCTCCAAGCTTTTCCTCTGCTCTGGGTCTGCCCTGACCCTTTCCAAAGGCAGCACTCGGGCTCTGAGCAGGGCTGAGGAGGAGGCAGGGACACACCGGCTTCGTTTTCCAGTCTGGGGCATTTAGGGAGGTGAAAGATCCCGGAATTCTTTAGAGTCGCTGCCTTTATCACACAAACCGATTTACTGCTGCCGTGGCCAGTCCTGCAAGGATGAGAATGAATTCCCCACGAGAGGTGAATGCTGTCTCAGGTGCCAGAGTGCCCTGGTGCCCTGCCCGGGGCTGGCAGCGCTCTGCAGCTGTGTCAGCGCACCGCAGGCGATGGCACTGGGGACAAACTGGGACCGGTCTGCAACAGCCACCCCCAGCCTGCTGGGCCCCTGCCTTCCTCTGATCTCCTGCTAATGGCTTGGAGCTGGGGGAGAGGAGGTTCAGGTGGGCTATCGGGAAGGGATTCTGCAGCCAGGCCACCGTCCCTCCCCGCTGCCTTTCCGTGCTTGGCCCCTGCCCCTCTCCCAGGGGAACTCGGGACACCGGAGCCAGAGCTCCGTGTCCACCCCCGGCTGTTCTTCCCTGGCACTTTTGTAGAGCAATATTCCCCTTTGGGAAGGCATTTAAACCTCTTCACAGTGATTTATATATTTTATGTTCTATTTACACTGATCTCGGTTAGTTTTGCACAGATAGAAGAGATTCTAGGGATCGCCCTTATCTCTGGGCTGAGCAGGGGCAGCACGTCTTGCTGGGGAGCCAGGAACTGGCTGCTCTAAGGGTATTGCTAATTATGGACCATTAATTATGCAGTTCTAAGCCTTACACACACAGACCATCAGGTAACTTGTGACAGCACCCAGGGACTCAGGCTGTGCTCAGCCTGTGCTGTTCATCCCTGCCCTTATCTGCTGCTCTCAAATTCACCAGGAGAGGTGAAAATTTGTCCCAGCATCAATTTAAAGCAACTTTCCTTTTATACAACGCGTGTGGGATGGAGGATTAGAATAATAGGCTCTAATTCTCATGTACTGCATTAATTTCCTGGGAAGTGCATTCCAGGCAGGGCTGCTCCAGAGCCCCGAGGGCTCGGGGACGGGAGGGGAGGGAGAGGGGCCCCAATGTCCTAGGGCTGGCACCGAGCTGGGCTGGCACCAGAGTCCTCACGGGTCCTGCTGGGCAGGCTGGGCTTCATTAACGAGCTGCCCCTTGCCGTGGATCTGGTCATGGAGCTGCCCCATCCCAGGGAGCTGCCCCATCCCATGGATCTGGTCATGGCCTCACCACCCCCACCACCACCGCATCTGGGCACCTTTGGCACCTGAGAGCCCCTCGTCCCACCTGGCTGGGACACGCAGGGCAGGAGGGACAGGCAGCAGCTGCTGCTCTGATTTAGAGCTAAATCTAAACCAGCTCTTTCCTCTCTTAGTCGCTGTTTTCTTACTCCATCTCCCACCATTTTAGTACACAGCTATTTCCCAAACCCAGACATCCTCATTTAAATTGTTACATTATCTCTTGGGGGCTTTTTCTGTCTGTTGGGGTATGTTTTCTATCTGTTGGGGTATGTTTTCTATCTGTTGGGACATGTTTTTTATCTGTTGGGGCATGTTTTTTGCCTGTTGGGGTATGTTTTTTGCCTGTTGGGGCATGTTTTTTTGCCTGTTGGGCTGTTTTTTCTCTCTGTTGGGCCATGTTTGAGCTGTTTCCCCGTGAGTGCCCTGGAACACCAGGCCAGCCCCGTGCTGGGTGGATCTCTCTCCCAGCCCTTTCGGAGCAGGAGGAGCAGATGTCCCCAGCATTAGCTGTGAACAATGTGCTGCTGGTGGAGGCAGTGTGCTCCAGCTGGAGGAGCTTTGCAGGACACTAATGGGCCATTGCTCCCTGGAAGTCTTTATGAATAATGGAGGAAAAGATGCTCGTGGAGGTGTTCAAACCCCATCTCCATTTGGGATGATTTTTCCTCCTCCCTAGGAATTCCAGGGGTCTTTCTCAGGACACTGGGGGTTAAAGGAACCGTAAAGGACATCTCCTCAGCACTCTGAGCTCGGTGAGCAGCTGCAGTGGCCCTTTGGGGCTGTTCATTGCAGGCGGGGCGGGGCAGTTGGGATGCTCGGGTGGAATTCCAGCTCGGAGAAGAAGGAGGGCTGGCAAGGCTTCCTCAGGAAGCCATAGAAATTCCACAGAGGCCAAGAAACCTGAATCTGCTGCAGGCCCCTGGAAGGTCAGTGGGATGATCCCATTTTATTGGGCAGCTCCTCTCTGTCTCAGTGTGAGAGATTTCGAAAGTTAATTACGAAATCTTTGCCATTAAATATTCAGGAACACTTATTTTTGAGTACCTCAGGTTTAATTTAGGTTCCTTGAAATTTTAATATCTGACTTTAATATTTAATGCTGCCCTGAGATGGGTATAGGAATTTAAAGTCTATGCTTTGAATGAAAGGAGTCCTGGATTTCTTTATGGAAGAGGCTGAGATGGAGAGTTGAGGAGAGGGCCTGTCTCGAAAGGATCCAACTCTTCCTTCTTTCATCCTACACATGTGTATTTTATGTGTAGGGGCACTGTAGGGCTCACTCTGCTCTAATTAAGGCCTCTCATTTCTTAAAATATCTTTTACACGTTTGCAGCACATTACCAAAACCAGGAAGTATTATGATCATTTTTAAGGTTGTTTTTTTCTCCTGGGAGGTGGATCAGCTGCCCAATTAACACACACCATTAATTTGTGAGCTGCATTTGAAGCGAAACGAGTAACCCGGGATTTGTGGGATTATCTAAGAATCTACATTAGAGCCAAAATGCACAAAAACACTTGGAAGAGTCCCGTGAGCTGCTGGGGTTTAGTGTTTAAAAGCTGCAGGCAAGCCTGGAGCTGGCTGAGCCCGGGGATAAAAAGGGGTCGTGGTAAGGACAGGGTGGGAGGCTTGCCTGGAGAGTTCTGCCTTAATCAGAGGGCAAAGGAAAATCCCCACTGGAGGCTGTGGAGCCAGCCTGCGGATGCTGAGTGTCACAGAGGCAGAGAATGAGTGTGAACGTGGAAGCAGCAGCAGGGCAGTGATGCTCACACGGGGGCTGTGGGAGGATGTGCCAAGGACTGGGAAAGGCAGCTTGGGCCAGTCCTGCCCCTGCAATTTCCCGCTGCCAGAGCTCCTTACGGCCACATTTATGCACTCAGATGATCCCCCCCAGCTTTTCCTGCCCCATTTCCACGGCCTGATCTGCAGGGACGTTATCCACACGGGATCACAGCCTGCCCAGGCTCATCCCGGCTCATCCCGGCTCATCCCGACCGGCCTGGAGCAGGACTGTCCCTCGGACCCCCTGGGCTCAGCCACTCTTCGTGACAATGAGATTAATTGTGAGACATGGAAACCACTCGAGTCATTTTCAGTCCCTGGCAAATGCCGGCACACAGCACTCAGGGGGTGCCCAGGGCTCCTCAGAGGGTGGAGCCGCGTGGGAATCGGCCTCGGCTCCCAGGGAGCAAGGGACAGGGTGAGAGGGAATGGCCTCAGGCTGTGCCAAGGGAAGTTTAGGTTGGATACTGGGAAAATTTTCGTGGAAAGGGTGGTCAGGCATTGGGACAGCTGCCCAGGGCAGTGGTGAGTCCCCGTTCCTGTGGGATTTAACAGCCACGTGGATGTGGCACTTGGGGACATGGTCAGTGGTGGCCTTGGCAGTGCTGGGGATAGTTGGATTTGAGAATCTCAGAGGGCTTTTCCAACCTCAGCAATTCCATGATTCCATGTGATGTATCTTACTGCACAGGAGAAGAGGCCAGGTGTCAGCTCTGACAGCAGTGGTGGTGTTTAAATCCTGCAGCTGGGGCTCAACTGCTGTAGATCCCTTCCAGTGGAAGTATTCCACTCCATTCCATTCCATTCCATTCCATTCCATTCCATTCCATTCCACTCCATTCCATTCCACTCCATCCCATCCCATCCCACTTTTCCTGAGGATGCCCATCCTGCAGAACCATCGTGCTGTTTTCCGGGGCCTGTGGAGCAGCAGGATGTTCCTGCACTGGCAGGCTTGAGGTGGGATAAGGGTGAACTTGGCTTTTACAGCACAGAAAATGTGATTTTATAACGGAACTGGAGGCAAACTCTGATCTCACTCCTGTGGCAGGGAGCGATCTTGGATCGGGATTTGTCCCTGTGGGAAGATGCAGCTCAGAAAAGGGAAGTTGGGGGGTAGGAGCAATTCAGGCTTGAAGAAGTGACAAAGAAGGGAAGAGTGCCGAGGCCTGCTGATGGAAATTCATTAGCTCCCGGCTGAATAAGGAGCTGTGAATCTCTTTGAATGCAAGAGCTCTGCCAGCTTGCAAAGGAGCAGATGTGCTCACAAGATGGATAGTTGCAAATAGTCAAAATACTGTTTTTTGGGTTTTTTTTTGCTTTAGTGATTATCTTTTTTCATCTAAAATAAATCCAGATTGTGCATAGGCTGGAAAACAAAATAACAATATTTGGAGAGTGGGAGTGTTTATTTAACAGGTGGCTTATTTAGCAAATGCTTTACTCCTACAAAAATAATATTCCTGCAGGATCCTGCAGCAGTGATTGGGAACATCTGAGAGCAGGAAGGCGTTTTTGGGGGTGATTGCTCGGTGTGGGCTCGGGGCGCGCTGGTTTAATTAAGAACATCTGCAGGAGCACCATTTGCATCTCTGATTGACTGGGAGGGGGTGCTGGGCCCTGGAGAGTCACCCCTTCCCTGGGAAGAGGGGACACCCAAGGATGGGTCTGCAGGGACACCCGGATGTTCCCTAAAACAGGATGTTATTCCTGTTATTCCCAGAATTTATCCCACAGAGGGAAAAAGCAGGAAGATGGAAAAGGGGAAGGGCAGGAGCTGAGCTGGATCCCAGCATTCTCCCTAAGGCTGGTTTTTGGTGCAAGTCGCTCTTTGCCCCTCAGTCACCAACTCCAGCCTTGGAGTTTGCAGAAAATTTTGGGGAGATTTTGGGAATTTGAGGGCTTTGGGTTTGCAGGACGATGGTGTCCCCATGCTGGGGCCAGGGACCTGCCCAGCTCCCCCCGAGAGCACAGCCAGGCCCTGCCCCAGACCGAGGCTGTGTTTGGATATTCTCCACCCGGCCGTGATCACTGCGCTGGACCCGGAGCTGAGAGTTGTTTAACAACAATGTTCTGGATGGTCAGGGGATAATCACACACAGATCTGGCTCCCTCCAAGGCCTGGCTTTTGTTTTCAGCTGGGGCCTCTTGACATTTAGCAAATACAAATGACTCCATGCTGTGGGCTTTTTTTTCCCTAAATGTTCTTTATTCTTACTAACCCTTCCATAGGCACTGTCTACCATCACTGGGTGATCCTCAAGGTCCCTTCCAGCCCAAGCCACTCCACGATTCCATGATAAAGTCACTGGTAATGAGCAGTACCTGCATCACAACCCTCTGGGGTTTGTTTTGGTTTTGCTTTTCTGCCTCAGCCTGTGGAAAGAATTTTTTTTCAGAATATTTGTAATCTGTTGGAAAATTAAAGCACTTGTCAGAACTCCAAGATTTTTCCAAAGGCGTGAGCATTAAATTCCGGTAAAGTGCCTTTGATGACAGAAGTAATGAACACAATAAAGTGATTATCAAATTAGAGCAGCCCTAATTCTTGCCATTCATTTGAGGTCTCCCCCCAGTATTTAAATGATTTGTCATTTACAGCAGTGATGCCGTGATTTTGGGTGGGAGAGGATTGGAAACTGAGGAAGTTTTGGAGTGGGGGAAAGGCTGGGTTGTTTTTTGCCTGGACCAACCCTTCCGGAGGAGATCCTGGCGAAAGGGGCTGAGATGCCAACTGGGAGAGGAAGAGCCTGGCAGCAATCCTGGCACCTTCCCCCACATGGCAAAAGAATTCCTTTCGGCAGCATCAGCTGGATGAGGAAGCAAGGAAAGGAACTATGGTTCACGATCCCAGTTCTCAGAAAAACGAACACATTTGGAACGCTCGGAGCAAGGTCCCGTGTTCTCCGTCGGGATCTCAGCTGAGAACAAAGCCCGGGCCTGCAGCGAAGCCCTGTTCCCTCCATCCCCTGGGAAACCCTCCTGCTCCTCTCTCTGGGGAGGTTGCCCCGGTGGCCGTGGGGCTGGGCCGAGGGGAGCAGCTCGTGCTGCCGGAGCAGCCCTGCCCGCAGCCCTGCGCCTGCTGGATCCCATCTCAGAAGTACCGCGGTGAAAAATCCTCTGCTCCCTCCTCGTGCTCATTAACCTTTACTGGAGTGCTAATTCTGTATTCAAACAGAAGGTCAAAGCCCTTAGCTGCTTTTTTTCCCGAGGAATTAAGTGTCTGATCCGCAATCTTGTGGAGAGAAATGCCACGGCAGGAGCGCTCCTCAGAGCCTCTTGACTGCGCCGCTGCCGCCGCGCGTCCGAAGGAGCGGGGCCGGGAGCGCCTGTGCCGGGAGAGGAGCCGCCGAGGGTGATTAACTCCGGGAAATTAATTCTTTAAATGCACTCTCTCACAGCGTGGCCTTTTGCAAAAAGGTGCTTAAGGCGTTGAAACAGAGAGCGAGACGCTCAGCGAGGCTCCCGGGACAGAAGGGAACAGGCTGGAAAGGCTCAGGTGCCCACACTCCGTGAGCCATCCCAAACCCGCTCCCGACGGCGGCGGGACGGACGCGCCCAGCCTGGGGAGGGAAGCTGGGCTGAGCCGCAGGGATGTCCCGGAGCTTTCGGGTTTGTTTAGGCTGAACTCGGAGCCAGAGAAGAAGATGGGAGCTCAGCCCTCCGCGCACCAGGAGTGACCCCGCCGCTGTCTTTGTCTGATGCCTTTTGTAGGGTCCAGGGAATGGGGCGGGAGCTCAGCCTGGGCTGCAGCCTCCTCCTGCTCCTGCTCCCTGCCTTCCCCTCCTCTGTGGCTGGGGAGAGACGGGGACCAGGAGATGGGACTCAAGAAATAAAAACCAAGAGATGGGAACGGAGAGAAGAGGACCAAGAGAAGGGGGCCAAGAGATGGAGACCAAGAAATGGGGACCAAGAGACAAAGATGGGGACCAAGAGACAGGACCAAGACGCAGAGTCCAAGGCTTCAGGAGCAGCACACAGGAAGGTGTCCTGTCCCATCACACCCTTTGTCTTTCTGCCACTCATAACACAAAGTACTGGGGAGGATAAGGGCACCTGTCCTGCTAAAAGTCATTTCTAAACGGGTCACAGGGATTTAGGATCCAGAATTTTTGGCAAACAGACGTTAAATCCTCTTTATACAGAAAACACTGGCAAGCAAGAGCTATTGCTCCCCTGGCCCAGCCTCCCAGGCTCTGTTTTTAAACGTTTTTGGGGAGGCATTTGCAGTAATTTACTCCAAAGTTAATTTTTTTTCCTCCTTATGGTAAAAAATGTAAAAAGGTCAAGGATAATGAAAAAGCAGTGAATTTGAAATCCTGTGGAAGAACAACTCAGCGCTTTTAGCAATCCACTTAAACGGGAGAGGAAAAGCAGTTCCTCTAAGGTTTGAAAGCTTTCCCAGGCTAATGAAGCGTGCCGCCTCCTGCAGCTCCTGCCGAGCCCAGATCCCTGCAAGGACCGGGCTCATTAGGCTGGAGTGGAGCCGCTCCTGCCCGGCCCCACCCGGAGGGACACATCACAAATGCTGAGCGCCTCCCAAAGGCTGCCCCTCCCAGCCAGAATGACCCACCCTCAGAGGAGGAAAGGCTGTTTTATATTAAAAAAAAAAACTACAAAACAGAGGGAGGGGAGCCTGGCCCTGCCTCCCACCCTCAGCCACCCACTGCAAAACGAGGCTGCTGCTGCTCCATCCCAGCTTGAAGGGTTATTCCCGCTCGGGGCTCACATTTAAGTCACTGTCGTGGGCGTTAATGGGACCAATGAGTCTGATGGGGCTGGGAAGGGGACGAGCTGATGCTGTTGCACCGAAATCACAGGGTGTCATGTGCCAGCTGTGCTTGGCTTGGGCTGAGAAATCCTGAAAGGAGAGAACAGATTTCCCCCTGTGGATACCAACTGGAATATGGATCATCATTGCAGGCAGTTTGTTAGCTGGCAGCTGGGAAAGGAGAGGATGGGGATAATGAGTGCTCCAATATTGGCTGATAAGGGGAATTCCTGTGGCTGGAGCAGCACTCTGCTGTCCCCTCCCTGTCTTTACATTCACGCTGCTGCAGAAGGGTCATTTCTGGGGCTGCTGGGCCGGGGTGGACCTGCTGTCCCTGTGCTGGGGCTGGGGCACTGGCAGGGTGCTGGGGTCACTTTGAACTGGGCTGGTTTTCGCTGCTGTTCGTGGGAGGGTTCAGAGTTCTCCGTGGGAGAACCCAGGCCCAGCTCTGAGCCAAGGAGAAGGTGCCTGTCACACTCCCCCCATCTCCAGGAAGGCTGTTGGGATAAACAAACCCTCGGGGATAACTCTGGCAGTGGGGAGTGATGGAGCCAGCACTGTGGGACTGATCTGCACCCCCTGAGCCCTCTGGGCAGAGACCCCACGGCCTCTCCCAGCTCATCCCAGCCAAGGGCAGAGCAGGGCGGGCGGCTGGGAATCGCTCCTCTCTCAGCCCATAGTGTGGATTTTCACCCTGCCGACCGATGGGAACGCTTAATATGCCCTAAAATATGAATGACTGAAAACTAAGCTTATGAGAGGTGGCAAATGTGCTGATCTCCGCATTTTTTAACATGAGAATTTTCTAATAAAAAGGAACCTTGGAGCTCTTCATGAATTAGGCATCAGGCACCGGGAACAAACAGCGCTGAAGGTGCCCCAGTAAAGCCCTTGCTCACAGAAACTCCGGGAGCAGGATTTGCTGAGAATCCCTTCCCCATCAGCCCGAGACCTCTGTGCCACTGCCTTGCCCTGGCTGTTTCCAGGTGGATTATGGACTCTCCTGGCTGCAGAATGAATCCCTGCGCTGCCCTCAGAGCTCAGGGAAGGAACGCAAACAAGGGCCGAGCCCGGCCCCACCACAGCACGGCCATCGTCCCTTCCCACCACACCCCTGCTTGTTCTTGGCCAAATTCAGAGCCCATTCCTCCCTTCCCTGCCAGCACTGACTCCTCTGCTCTCAAGACTAAGGCTGAATGGAGAATTTTCTATTCCTGTTTTTTAAACTCCCTTTTTTTGTCAACATCTCCTCATTTCACAGGATCCTGTGTTGCCAGCTGCAGCAGGGCACAGGGCTGTGGGTAGGTGGCCCCACTCCCACAGCCCTGTGGGACTGGGGAACACCCAGACCCCTCAGTGTGTCCCGGCTCCAGGGGGTTTGGGTGTGCAGGGGCACGTGGAAGGGCATGTGGCAGTTTTTGGTGGCACCACAGCACTGCCAGCCCCACGGCAAACCCCAGCTGCCAGTGCTGGAGTGTCAACTGCATCCTCTCCCTGCTCCTCCTCACACATGGCAGTTCATGCAAGGATTTGAAAATTAGTGAAGATTCTTTTAAAAGAAATGCTTTCCCCCACCCCTTTTTTTTTCTCCAAAGAAACAAGCCCCTCCCTGGCAGCTGTGAAATATGGATTATTTACCTCCAGACTGGGCACGAGGCGGATCCAGCCTTAGAAGTAAATGCATATTTAGTCTTTAAGGCATATTTATCCATGTAAATACATATTTTGGTATACACATTCTTCATAACACAGTTCTGTGGACTCGGTGGAGGTTTTGGTAGCAGAACATTTGCCATTGTCTATCTTGAACACTTGCTCAGAAAATGTGCAAAAAAAGCAGCTGTCACTGCAATGGGTTTAACACTCCTGGATCTTAAAAACAGCATCGACTCTAAAAAAAACCTATTGAAAAGTTTAAAAAAAGCTGTCTGGCTCGGAAGGATCCTGCCAAGCTACACCCTTGAGAAACTGCGTTTGTTCCCGAGTTGTGAGACATCCTTTAGCTGAGTATCAGCACGGCTCCAGGGCCAGCAGCCGCGTGACAGCAGTGTCACCGCTCCGTGTGGGGACACAGCCCTGAGTCACTGCACAAGGAGGCCCTGCCAGCCTGGGGACAACAACCCTGATGGAAATACTCAGCTAAACCTTTTATCTTCACGTTGGGAAGGTGGGGATCAGCAGAGTCAGACTGGCCCGACAGACACGAACAGGGTGGGTCAGAACTCTGAGGAAGCACAGAACAAACCTTCACACAGCTGCCCAAAGTGCACCCCTCAGACGACAGGGCGGGGACGAGGTGGTCCCTTCCAAGCCCAGACATCCCCATCCTGCAGTCCCTGGGATGTGGCTGCGGTCACTCTGCCGCCTGTTTTGGGAGCACAGTCCCAGCCTGTCCCGTCCCAGCCCACTGCATGGAGCCCACTCACCCAGAACCAGGTGTCTCCATCTGAGCCACGGGGCCTGCAGCTCCAGCCCTGCCCAAACCCAGGCTGCAGGGTCCAGAGCAGCCCCTGGCCCCGGCAGCCCCTCACACCCAGCACTGCCGAGCTCCCAGCGCACTCCTGCCCCTCACAAACACCCCTGGCACCCAGGCATGGCTCCCAGTTCTGCTGCTGTTGTGGGTTTGGGTTTTGCTTTTTGGACTTGACGAGAAGGATGTCCCCTCAAAGTGAAAGTCAGACGTGGCACTGGATATCTGGTCCGTGTCACCCAGTGGCTCTCCCTGGTGCGAATGCAAACATTCAACACTTCACTGTATATTCTTTTTTCCATATTTAATAAAGCTGCTGTTCATTCTATCCTGTTGCTGGAAAGATCAGGTTCCGAATATCAGGAATCACTGGAATGCAATATATCATTGGAATGCAGGATTTGATCCAGCCACAGCATAGAACCCTCTCCCAGTTTTACACATATGGGTTGGGTTATCCATAGCCTTATTTTTTCCTTCATAAAACTGCACTGACACAAGACTTCCTGCAGCACCACTGTTCCTAGTGAATGGATTCTAAAATAGAGCACTTTAAAGCTGCAATACAAGAGAGATCAGGATATCAGGACTGATAAACTCATTTGAGTTGAGTTTGTACCCTTTCCTTGCAGAATGGGTTTGGTCATGTTATTCCAGGTTTTAAAAAGTGCCACATTTCTGAAAACAGCAACTGCTTGGCACACGGCTGTAAATAATGAGAGAAATAATACAGTCTGTCACTGAACACGTGCAAAGTGACCCAGGACGTTTTATTGCCATCTTTTGGAGTAACATCTCTCTGTTTCTGCCCTCTCTCAGCAGGGACGGCAGAGGCACTGCACATTCTGGCTGCACGTTGGCCTGGGACAGTTCAGACTGAGCCCAGAAAATTCAGAGTCCTCCTTGTTGAAAAATGGGATCTCTGTGCTGAGCTTGGGACTGCTGAGCATTCCCAGTGCTCAGCTGGTGCTGCTCGCTGCCAACGCCTGCCATGAGGAGGAAAAATGGGGAACTGGGAAATTTGTGTCACCTACTGGAGCTCAAACACGGAACCTGGGAGTGATCACAGTGAAAGTGGTGCTGTCCCACGCAAGGCCAGGCTGGACGGGGCTGGGAGCAGCCTGGGACAGTGGAAGTGTCCCTGTCATGGCAGGGCTGCGGCGGGATGGGCTTTGAGCTCCCTCCCAACCCAACCCAGCCTGGGATTCTGTGATAATGATTTTGTTATTCCTGCTGTCAACAGTTGTTTGTGAGCAAGTCAGGAGCTCTTGGGGCCACCAGGGGATCTAGTGTCCACGGGCTGCTGGCCACAGCCACCCCAGTGAGTTACACAGGGGGCAGTTCTCAGTCAGGTGTAAACTGTGAGTAACACTTCACACCAACCCGTTCAGGGGTTTTAAAGAATCAAGGACCATTATACACTGTTTCTAAGCTTGATCCTGCAGTGTGTGACAGCAGTGTCCTCCGGAGGGCTGCAGCACAGGGACGGTGTGTGAGGCTGGGAGGGGACAGCCCTGCCCGGGGCAGCAGGTCCCCCACGCCCTGCCTGTCCGGGTGGCTCTCCCGAGGACAGCCTCGTGCCCTCGGCAGTTACTGGGGCACCCTCGCTGCCACAGGGATATGTGGAGACAGAAAATTCCGCTTGATGCTCCAGGGATTTGCAGGTATCTCGTGGTTCAAAGCATCCTTTATCATCGCTAAATCAGCCAAACAAGTACAAAACTGAGTGCAAAAAACCCACCAGTTCACGTTGGCTTTGCCAGTAATACAAAAGGGACGATCCTGACATTTACAGCCAGGTGGGAATTTGGCTTCAGGGGGACTACGGGAAACATTCCTACATTCAAAAGATGCCACAAAATAATTTGAGTTCTGTTTTCTAAGGGGAAATGTCATTTTTACAGAGGTCACCTGCTGGTCGGTGGTGGTGGAGGGAGCAACAAAAAGGAGCTGGTGCTACCCTTGAGCTACACCCTGCCCCTGGAGCAGCTCCCTGGAGGTGGGAGAGGAGCCTTTCCTCGGAGCCCGTAGCATCTTTGTCCTCACCGAGAGATTTCTTACGCTCAAAAGGATGCTTCAGCATTTCCCAACACACATTCCAGATTGGTTGGAGAGGAAGAGGAAAGTCGTGTTTCATGAAGGCACAACCATGCTGAATTGGCAGGAAAGAGGGAAGAGAACAAAAGCAGTACTGCGCAATGCAGTTATAGTACAAGGCTCATTCTTGAAACCTGAATATCATGCTAGAAGAAAATCTAGATATGTGTAATATTTTGAAGAAATATTTTGAAGGCAATATTATTTGATTTTTTCTTTTTTTACTCAAAAAAGAGCAAACGTTTCTGTGTAAATGTGGGTAGAATGCTAGTTGAGAAGGGAACTGAATGTTTGTATTGCAGCCTTAAAGAAGCACGTTTTTACTGCAATATCCTTTTTTTTGTAAACTACAGTCTGCGACTCAGCAGACCATGACTGAATGCTTCTGAAAACTTGTCGATTACAAACATGAAATCACAATTAATATCCTCTAAAAGTAATTTCAGAGTTCTCACGTCTTAAAAAAGGACAATGTGTACTGCTCCACAAGGTAATGCAGCTAATCAAAAAAAAGGAGTCGAATTAAAGTATTTACATAATGAGCAATTCTACAGAAGGCGATCATCCCCATGTAAGCACTGATTATATCCCACGCTGCTTTTAACAAACTCTACCAGATTGGATCCAGTCATCAGCACTTTCAGAGAATCCTTAAAAGCCTTTTATGGGTCTTTACATTTAGTGCAGAATGATGTTCTTCAGGTAGAATATGCTGCTGAGGGAGGACAGCGTCAACACCAGGGACCAGCAGGAGAACAGCACCTCGGCGTCGCCGGTGATCCCGTACTGGGCTGTGCTGGGAGCTGCGGAGACAACGACAGGGGGTCAGCGACAATTCCCGCTCTCAGCCCCCCACATCCTCCGTCCGCACGAATTATTCTGAGCTGCCTGTCAGGGCAGCAGCAGGATTCCTCTGGAAAGCAGAGGAAACGCTGTGAGCGCAGCCCGGCCCTGCTGCCACCCGCCCAGGGAACAGCCGCGCTTGCTCCAAGAGCAGGAATTGTTTTTAAGGCAAGCACTTAAAAATGAGAGCGCTTCATTTTTAACCAGCTGAATAATTGATCTGTTTTTAAGTTGCTGAGCATTAAGATCTGCAGTGCAATCAATGAGAGGGGACTGGATTAAGCTCTCGTGGAAAACAGCTCATTTTCTGCCCAGCTCCAGAAGCCAGAGTTTGACAATTGTGCTCGGCTAAAGACATTAATACTTATTTTAAAGAAATTGTATTTATTTGTTTACCACAAAGTCTTTCTCGAATTCCTGGGTAAATACACACTAAAAGTGCAAAGAGAGGGGAAACACAGGAAATCAGTGTTGAGAAGCAAGGGAGGAGCTGATCCCTGGGACTGGGCTGGGGCAGGAGTGTCCCAGCTGCGGCTCAGGGATGGCCCTGGGAGAAGCCTTGTCCCTGATAGGACAAGGGGAACGGCCTTACGCTGGATGAGTGTTGATTTAGGTGGGATATTGGGAAGGAATTGTTCCCTGGGAGGGTGGGCAGGCCCTGGCACAGGGTGCCCAGAGCAGCTGTGGCTGCCCCTGGATCCCTGGCAGTGCCCAAGGCCAGGCTGGAGCAGCCTGGGGCAGTGGAAGGTGTCCCTGCCCACGGCAGGGGTGGCACTGGGTGGGATTTAAGGTCCCTCCCAACCCAAACCATTCCCAGATCCTGTGAAACCCACGGGTTTGGTCCTGGGAAGCCACAGGCAGGAGGGAGGACAAGGAGCTGTTCTCTCACCCTGCACCAAATCCTGTTTGCTTTCCCAGGATGCAGCCGCCCCAATCCCAACTCTTGTCCAGCCCAAATCCTGAAACGTGAACGTCCCTTTGGTTTCTGCACAGAACCCTGCAGCTCCATTTTCAGTGTCTGACATTTTATTTGGCGCAGAGAATGTGACAGAACCCGAAATCCTCTGCTTTACCCTCGTGCAGAAAGGTTCAGGTGATAAACCCAAAACAAAACAAGATTAAACTTGGTTTTGAAGCTTAGTTTAGCGACTGATGACTGTGACTAACTGCAGGCCGGGGCGCTTCCTCTCCTCTCATTAAAAAGGGACTTTCTGTGCTAAGTTGGGATGACAAATCAACCTTTAATTTATGGCAAGGGCTGGGCGAGGAAGCTGAAGCATAACCCAGGTGCTATTTCATTTTATGGTATGAAAAGAGTTTTCCCAACTTAAAGATAATTTGAACTACGGTGGCTATAAAAGCGAGCGGAAAATTATGTAAATCTGATTTCCTGCACATGAACCAGCTCTGTCTTTCCAAGGCTTATTAAATCATACCTGGATTGTTTCTGCACAGAGGCAGGAGGGGAGTTAATGGGGGGAAAATGCACTGACTTGGGGAGATAATAGAAAAGAGTTACAGTTCCCAAAGCTGCCTAAGCAGGAGAACTGGATGGGAAAGAAACCTGAAGGAGAAGCAAACCTGGAGAAGCTTAATTATCAATTATGATGTCGCACGAGGCCTACTGGATGGCACACAGCTTAAAATATTGGGCTAGACTCTTAAAAATTCTTAAAAATTAATAATCTCCTGCAGACTTTTTCTTTTCTCCCTCAGACTTTTGATTAACTTTTCCTGTGGCTCCCTGAATTCTTTGCTGGCCAAGCAAAACACTGTTGCTAGACATTAATAAAATTCCATAGATTTGTGCTGATATATAAACTTCAACAATAAACACACCTTTAAAATTTAAAGACTCTTAGCATGGTGTGCTCAGTCCTCGATCTACTCTGAGTAATTATTTTGGGAAGGACTGAGCAGTCCTTGCTTTCCTGAGCATTTGCTGTGCAAGGCCGTGCAAGGTCACTTTGTTCTTGGACTTGGTAATTTTCAAAGCACTTTTTGATGGTTCTCTGTGTCATACTAAGCCCTTAGTTTAGGAAGAAATTAAAAGGTTTAAGTGGTTGAGAACAGCATAAACCAGCTGCTTTTTTTCCCTCACTGAAATATTACCGTGTCATTGTTTCACACACACACACGAGCTCCCAGTCTTAATATTTATGCAGGGAGATAATGGTGGAGGAATGTGTGATTAGGCTTTAAATAAAAGCTGGAATTATTTGAGTCTGTGATTACACCTGCAGCCATCCTGGGCATTTCCATAACCCCCATCCCCAGCATTACACAGAGCTGATTTTGCAGAGGGTTTGGCAGAGCTCTGGGTGCCTGGAGAGGGGAAGGAGAGCTGTGCCAAGGGAGGGTCAGGTCGGACAGCAGGAATTTCCTCATGGAAAGGGCTGCCCAGCCCTGGCACAGCTGCCCAGGGCAGGGGTGGAGTCCCCATCCCTGCGGGGGGATTTCAAAGCTGTGTAGATGTGGCACTGGGGGACATGGTCAGTGGTCCTTGGCCGTGCTGGGAGTGCTTGGACTCAGTGGTCTGGGAGGGCTTTTCCAACCTGAATGATTCCGTGATTTTATGATCTAGTGCTGCAAATTCACTTCAGAGCCCTGCGAGTGATACCTTGAAATGCCTGAAAAGAAAGTGAATTTCCATCTAGAAAAAGATTAAAACGAGCTCCACGAACAGCCTGATGTCTGAAATATCAAATGGCCCAGGATTTAGAAGACGCAATGAGTTTAAAATGTCAGCTGCAGCCACTGAGGGCTAATAATTTACTTTCATGCTGCTGGGTAAGTCAAATTCTCCTCAGAGGCAGAGTGGCTGCATCCCTCTGGATAAGCGACGAGGGGACACACACAGAGCATCACCAGCGGGCTGGGAAGGGACCCACTGGGGCCTCATGGACTCACAGAGCAACTGGGGTTGGAAATTGGGGCTGGAAGGGACCTTAAATATCACCTCAATGGAAGGAGAAATCCCTGCCGAGGCCGTGGCTGCCGTCGGAGCACGGCCACCTCCCTGGGGCCAGGCACACCTCCGCTGCCCACGAGCCTTTGTTGGCTCTCCTTCCTTCCTTCCAATTTAGAGATTACTGCACCTAATCCTAATGTTTTACACCAGCCAGCACTTGTGGAAATATGTAAGACACCCTTAGCACAGATAGGATTATATTCAGACATCTCTCCTGGTGCTGAATAGAAAGGAACAAAGTAATATTATATCAGTATCTCTAATTAATACAAGAGATTAGGAGAAGTGCTATGCTGGAACACACAAACCAGCATTTCCTAGCACCAAGGGCTGCATTAACCAGAAATAATTATAAGCTTTAATGCTGATGCTGTGTAGACAAAAGCACAGACCCCTTTAGGTTGTCTGAATAAGCAAGACTAATTCTGTTAAATGGATTATGCAGGGAGATGTTAATAAGCATTTCATTTCACTATATTCAGGTTAATCATTTACTAAAGGAAAGCCTTAATAAATTGGATTTTTTGGTGCAACATTTAAAATATACAGAGAAGGAAGGAATAAACTGACTCAAGGTCAAAGCAGTAAGGCAAAAAAAAAGGATGAAAAAGACTGGGCTGTCAAATAACGTTCTTTTAAAAGGAAAGATGGGGAGATAATGGGCCTCAGAAGGCTCAGGCGAGGCCTAGGGATAACATCTCTACATTTTGTTACACTTGAAGCTGGTGGAGGATTTATGGCTGTGGAGGAGAAGGTCGACAGTCTATAAAAGACTCTGTTAGGGAGCAGCAGTGGTGATGGGGAGAGAACGCCTGGAGAGCTCTGGAACCAGCTCCGGAGCCGCCGGCCAGAGGGAAGCTGAGGAGGAGAAAGGAGCTGAGGCCGGGAAGGATCGGGGAAAGCTTGACCTTGGGAGAACAAAACCTTCAAATCTTGTCTGAAAATGAATCAGCGAAGATTTGTTTAGTCTTATGCAAATGCAATCATCCTCAAGGCTGAGCGCCCGAGACAGGAAACGCGCTGTGATGGAAAATTCAGGAGTGAAGGTAAATAGATCAGGCTGAAGGAGAAGGCCCTTCTGAAGTGTGTGCCAGATGGAGGCTGCGATTAAACAGAGCTTTGGCCACGACAATAACACTTGGAAAATCCTGGGAATCTCAGTAATGCGGAAAGAAATGCGTTTGGAGCGTGGCTGTGGGAGCTGAGAGCTGCACGTGGGCACTCAAAGGTCCTCTCCAGCCTGGTGTTCCTCTGTCCCTGGCGTGGATTAAAAAAATCCCTCTGTGCTGGCCCTGCTGGGGCACCCCCAGTGCTGGGGACAGTTCTGGGGTCAGAGCTGGGACCCTCAGGACAAGAGAGACCCCGAGGGGCTGGAGCGTGTCCAGGGCAGGGAACGGAGCTGGGAAGGGGCTGGAGCCCCAGGAGAGGCTGAGGGAGCTGGGAAAGGGGCTCAGCCTGGAGAAAAGGAGGCTCAGGGGGGACCTTGTGGCTCTGCACAACTCCCTGACAGGAGGGGGCAGCCGGGGGGGGTCGGGCTCTGCTCGCAGGGAACAGGGACAGGAGGAGAGGGAACGGCCTCAGGCTGGGCCAGGGGAGGCTCAGGTGGGATACTGGGGAAATTCCTTCCTGGAAAGGCTGCCCAGCCCTGGCACAGCTGCCCGGGGCAGGGGTGGAGGCTGCAGGGACAAGGATTCCGGCAGGAACGAGGGAGGAATGTCCTGTGGGACTCTCCCCTCCCACAGCATCACCTCCACGAGGTATTCCAGCCCAGGGCACAGAGATTTGGCTCAGTCCATGCCCCTGCAGCCAGTCCCTGGTTGCAGTTTGGGGCAGGATCTTGCTTTTGTGTATTTTCTGTCAAGAAGAGCTCAGCACTACTAAGACAAATCTCTGCAAATCTTTGAGGAAGGACACAGGGAATATTGCAGAAGTTGTCCAGGAGCTGCCTCTGCCCGGTGGATAAGCCAGAGCTGTGGAGGATAAAGCTGGAAAGTGCCAGGTGCTTAACAGAGAGGCTTTATCATCCTCTGAGATGAGAGTGTTGGCAGAAAGATTCGGGAGATGAGCCCCCAGAAGGGTCACGGGGTTGATAAGGGAGGGGTGTTATCAGGCCCTGTCCATCAGCATTCACACAGGGCTGCTGGTGGGGCAGGAACTAGGAAATGAAATGCTGATTTGTCCTTATTTCAAATTTAAATGAATAAAATAGCATTTTCTGAGTCTTAAAATGGGAAGACAGGGACTAAAAGATGATTGCTAGAACTGCAGAAGCAAAAATCAACTGTTTGTTGTGCTAAAATCTGAAAGCTTAGTATTTTAAACACTTGAGATGTGCCACCAGCAATGTCTTAAAGTGAAATATTATCCCAGTGTGTGTTTGTGCACGCACAGAAAATGAGACTGAAGCATTTCTTGTTTCAGTCATGAAGACCCCAGTTGGGACATGCCCTGTGTCTAATTCAAACTGATGCTGATTTTGACTGAGGTAAAATATAAAATATGATATTTACAGGTTGAAAAAAAGAGTCAAGCAATGAACACATGGTAACCGTGGCCAGCAGCTGTGTAATTCAGAATTGTGGGGATCTTTGCTTGGGAATTGGGGTTCCCTGGCTGTGGGAACCCTGGCCCAAGGAGGCAGAAGGAGACACACGTTCACTGCCTGCCCTCCAGAGCAGTCAGAGTCACCTTTCCCGTTCCCTGACAAATAACTCATGCTAAATACTGTAAACAGCCACAGACTCATTTCAAACTGCTAAAAATACACCCAGCAATGGAGATTTTAAAGTCAGATCATTTTTGCTGGTGAGGGTGGTGGGGCTGCCAGTGGCTCACACCAGAGCTGTTTCCGGAGGGCTAGCCAGCCCCGGCTCACCGGGCGGGGAGGGGCGGTGGGGCCGGGACTGAGGTGTCGGGAGGCAAAAGGGGGTTAAGGGCCTTAATTCCTGCTCTCAAATAACGCTCTGGGACAAAGCATTTCCCAAGTCAGCAGCTGCTCAGAAGCACTGAGTGGTTCCTCACTCAGCGGTACCTAAAGGTCCCCACAGCTCCCGGTCCCTCTGTGGGATCTCGCTGTGGTTCCTGCTCAGTCATGGAGAGGAGAAGGCTCCAGGGAGAGCTCAGAGCCCCTCCAGGGCCTAACGGGGCTCCAGGAGAGCTGCAGAGGGACTGGGGACAAGGCATGGAGGGACAGGACACAGGGAATGGCTTCCCACTGCCAGAGGGCAGGGAGGGATGGGATATTGGGAAGGAATTGTTCCCTGGGAGGGTGGGCAGGCCCTGGCACAGGGTGCCCAGAGCAGCTGTGGCTGCCCCTGGATCCCTGGCAGTGCCCAAGGCCAGGCTGGACACTGGGGCTGGGAGCAGCCTGGGACAGTGGGAGGTGTCCCTGCCATGGCAGGGGTGGCACTGGGGGATCTCTACGGTCCCTCCCAACCCAAACCATTCCCGGATCCCGTGAATGCCCGTGGGTATCCCAGATTCAGGGCCATGGTGCTGCTCCGGCAGTGCAGGACAAGCTCCAGTGGCAGCTCCAGAAACACCCCCCATTTTCAACCCGCACACGTTGCTCGGGTGTACCTTCAATGGAATTTCACTTAGAGAGAAACCTGATGATATCAAACAGAAACACCTTCCCTGAAATACTGCAAGGGAAAAGAATCCTTCTAATGCCTTGATGGGATGAATGAAGCGGGCGCTGAGCACGGAGAGCTCCGAGTTTAACAGGATGAAATAGTACAGCCCTGATGGACTCGGATTCTGCTGCAAGGTATATTTCACAATCCCAAGAAGTATTTATGAGGAAAATTACTGTGAGGGAACAGAATAAAATTTGGCTTTATATATCATCCTTTATACTCGAATCGTGTCCCATTTCTTTGTGTGGCTGAGGAGCGCAGTCGTGTTGGAAAAATGAAACATCTCTGAGGAACTCCGGAGCGATGGATGGGAGCAGCCTTGAGGAATGAGCTGACTTTGAACAGACAGGGGAGATACGAGCCCCAGTCCTGGGGTGAACCCGTGCTTAATGGGATCACCACCTCATCCCTGCCTTTAACCAGCAAAGGAGATGGCAGGAGTCAGCCAAGGGAGCAGGGAATGGATGGCTCTGGGCAGCAGGGGCAGACCCCGTCACCCACAGTCCCAAATCATGTTCCCTGAGCCTTCTAGCACTGTCCCAATGATCCTGGAGCTCTGGCAGCCTCGGGGCCATGCCCATTCCCTGGGGAGCCTGGGCAGTGCCCAGCACCCTCTGGGGGAAGAACCTTTTCCTGATCTCCAACCTGAATGGATGAGATGCCTGAGTAAGGTTCAGCCTGTCCCTCCCTGTGTAAGAATCCTCCAGATTTACTGCTCTTGGCACAGTCAGGGCAAAGGAAACCACGAATCCAGCCTGGATTTCTGAGTCTAAACCCTGTTGTCTTGTCTGGAAGAAGTGGAATGGCAACAGCTGTTGAGGAGGAAGGGAACAGCCACCGGAAGGGAACAGGTCAATAATGTGTTATTTCAGGGCACTGCGCAGTCTTCTGGTCACACAGCTGGCTTGGGATGGGATGGGTTCAAGGCTGGGACTCCCTCCTCTCCCACATCTGCCCCGATCTTGGGTTCATCTGCAGCAACCAGCAAACCCAACCTTGTTTAGCCTGAAGTTAAACAGAAACCAAGCCTGATGCTGGGTCCTGCCTGGGAATCCAAAATTAAACAGACTGGCTCAGGATCTTCCACTGGACGTGGCAAACACAGCTTTGGTTAAGGGGACATTGAGAATAAACCATGGAAGTACCAGAGAAAGCACTGGGAGAAGCAAGCCAGCCGCGCATTCCCATTATCATTCCTATTGCCATTGCCATTGCCATTCCCGTTCCCATTCCTGTTCCAGTTCCTGTTCCCATTCCCGTTCCCATTCCCGTTCCCATTCCTGTTCCCATTCCCATTCCCATTCCCATTCTCGTTCCCGTTCCCGTTCCCATTCCCGTTCCCGTTCCCATTCCCCCATCCCCGTGTTGCAGGGTGTGGCACAGTTCTCATCTGTGTCCCAGACCAGCAGGTCTGGAAAGCTTCCTCAGGGAAGGAGAAGCAGGAAGAGCCAAGCACTGAGGCTCTCCATGAGGGATATTCCCACACCAGGTGATGGGGGAACTTTGGAGCCACCTGCCAGGGTTCCAGCTGGATAAATTCCCCACTCACACGTGGGATGTGCAGCACAACTACGCAGTGAAAACGTCGGCTGCTGGGGAGCTCAGGCTGTTGTGAAAGTGAAGAGCTCTCAGCTCCTGGTGCAGATAATTCTGGCAGCCTACAATAACTGCTTCCCTGACAATGTGGCTCTCATTTGTAAGTGTCACACTGGAGACAAGGAAAAGCATTTTAATGTGACAGAAAAATTTGACTTGGGAGCTAATTACTTTAATTTGAGAGAATTTTTGGCTCATCTGCATACTTGACAATTATTTACAACTTACATTGGTAATTAGAGGTTGGGTCTTGTGCTGAAATATTGCAAATGGCTTTGGAGACATTTGCTGATCCTCCTAACTTTGAGAGGAAATGAATTTATTAGTAGTTAATATGTAAAATATTTGTACTTCTGACCTTTTGTTAAACATTCTTCCTATATTTTAAATGATTGGTTGTCAGAGCCATTTTTCTCCAAGTGACGTGTGACATTGTAAATAAGCTCTTGAATTAAGCAGCACATTAAATCTCCGTGTTCAGTGGCAACCTTTGATAGTTCTCATATATCAGGAAGACTTTGTTGGTTCTGCTGTGTTGAGGCAATGTCATACAGCAGCGTGAATGATAATTTTTTACACTGAACTCTCCAGTTTCTGCACGGTTTCCACATCATTCTTGTGCTCTTGACAAAGGATGTGGAGTTAAGCAGGTTGGAAAATGATTTCTCTCCTTTTTTTGGTGTATGAGGAGGGAGGTTTTTGGCTGGAAGTGCTGGTAGCCTTTAAGCAAATCTTCCACTGAGGTGGTTGGCAGATGATTTCTAAGATATGGGGTTTGTTCAGGCTTCCTGTGGATTTTCTTAAGCATTTCTGGTAGGTTCCTCTTGGTCATATTTCTGCATAGTGCATGGATTCCTGTCTTTGTATAGGAATATTAAAAACCCCATAGTCCATGGAAATTTATTCCCAAACTGTGCCAATAGCCAAAGACTTAATCATCGATAGTGTTTGGATTAGAAGAAGGTGGTGGATGAAATAAACAACAAATTCCAACAGTTTGCTAATTCCAGAAGATGCAGGGGCACCTTGAATCATAACAGCCTCAGGCTGGGCCAGGGGAGGCTCGGGGTGGACACCAGCAGGAATTTCCCCATGGAAGGGGTGGTCAGGCCTTGGCAGGGGCTGCCCAGGGAGGTTTGGAGGGCCCATCCCTGGAGGTGTCCAAGGAAGGGCTGGAGGTGGCACTCGGTGCGCTGGGCTGGGGACGAGGTGGGGATCGGGCACGGGGTGGACTCAGTGGGCTTGGAGGGATTTTGCAGCCTCAGGGATTTGGGGATTCTGTGAGCTGTGTCATCTCCCAGGTCTGCCCTGCACATCAACGCTGCTCAATCCTGCCCTTTGTAACAGGGAACGGCTTAAACTGAAGGACACAGGAGAAGTCACCTCCATAAGGGGGATCCAGGCTCGCCGGCACCTGAAGCACCCCCCATTTCTGCAGAACCACAGCACTTTCTGTGCTCAGCAGCGGGGAGAGCAAAGCAGGTTCCCCTGGCAATTCTCCATTCCCACATCAGTCAGCAGAGGCAGTGGCCACCCTTCCTTCCCTGCGGTAAAGAGCGCTGAGCCCGTTCATGAGGGATGATTGCAATTTCCACGGGGCTGTGTGCGCAAGGAACAAACATAACTCATCACAGGCTGAGCTATTTGCTCTTCAGATCCAAGAGCGTTTGTCTCCAACCCTTGACGTCACATTAACTATTCATGGAACTCGAGAGTGTTCAAACACCGCCCAAGTGAAATTGTTACTACTTTTCAACTTGATTGAGATCTTCCCCGAGCCAGACTCTGCAGCAGCCAGCACCGGGCTCTCCACACGTGAGGAATGAGGGAGTGTCCAGGCGCTGGGGCTGGGAGCCATCGAGTCCCTGCAGAGCCGGGCTCCTCCTCCTGCCTGATCCCTGGGAGCTGCCACCGCGTGGGGCAGACGGGGTTTAATGCCTGCACATTGTAATGAAATGATTTGTCACTCTGAACACACCATTTGTCACCTGCAGCTGGGCGTGGTGGCTCCCCGGGGGTGGCTCCAGGGAAGGGATCCATCTCCCGTCACTGACCCCTCTGAGGGATCCCAGCTGTGTCACTGACCCCTCTGAGGGATCCATCTCCTGTGTCACTGACCCCTCTGAGGGATCCATCTCCCGTCACTGACCCCTCTGAGGGATCCCAGCTGAGGCTCGGCGTGCCGGCCGCTGCTCTGGCCGTTCCATCCCGCTGATTTTTATAAAAACACCGGAGCTCTTTGGTTGTTAACATGTGCTTAACTCTGGGGTGCACCCACCCCCTCCTCCCTGCAGCACCAGGGAACAGGTTGTTTTCCCTTCCAACACCTTCCTTTTTTTCCTTTTCCTTTTCCTTTTCCTTTTCCTTTTCCTTTTCCTTTGCCTTCTCCTTCTCCTTCTCCTTTTCCATGTGCAAATGCCACCTGTAGCTGTCCTTACTCAGCTGCACAAGTGCCTTTTCCCTGCCTACAGTTATCCTTAAGCACAGGATGCTGATTCCAAGAGAAAGTGAGGCTTATAAACCATATCTTCTGCCTGATTCTAGAAGCCGTGCTTTATTTTAATTGCCTTTGTAACTGTGTAGCTCTTACTCTCCTCTGTGCCCATAGCTCCTCATTCCAATAAACTGAAACAGCTCTTAAATGCACGTTATACAACGCTGAGGTAAGCGTGGATTTCATACAGGGATTTCACGGATTTCACATGGATTTCATGTACATCCTCCTCTGTCTGCAGCAAGGTCTAATCTCTCAAGGCACAGGGCTCTTGCTCTGCAGGGCCTCAGCTGCTGCTTTAAAGCTGCTGCTCCAGTCCTGGGGGCCACCATTTGTAAGCTCAGGGAGCTCAGCAAACATCACGTAAGTCTAACCACAAAATGTACAGAAAAAGTGTGGATTTAAGTGTTTGTCACTTTTCATGAACCTGCAGATTTTCTTTTTTCCCAAAGTACTTTCAGATTTCCCCCCTTTAACCAGGATATTTTGTTAGAGTGGGGAGGCCCTGGCACAGGGTGCCCAGAGCAGCTGTGGCTGCCCCTGGATCCCTGGCAGTGTCCCAGGCCAGGCTGGACACTGGGGCTGGGAGCAGCCTGGGACAGTGGAAGGTGTCCCTGCCCATGGCAGGGGTGGCACTGGATGGATTTATTTAAGGTCCCTCCCAACCCAGGCCATTCCGTGATTCTGTGGTTCCATTTATCTTTAATCACCGTTCCCTAGGATGAATTATTTGGGATTGCAGCAGGAGCTGATTTGCCATTGGGAGGACTCTGAGCTTTCGCAGCTGCCTGTGGGTGAGAGGGAATGAACCCCCCACTTCCAGAGCCATTTGGGTTTGGATTTCTGCTGGGGGTCCCTTTCCAGAGCCCCTCACCCTTCCTGCCTGCTGCTGCTTCTCCTCTGCAGCTTTTCCTGCTGGTGGAGGATTTTGCATCAGGAAGCTTTTCATGCCCCAGCCTTTCCCACTCGCTTTTCAGCTTAATCCTGAGGATTTTGGAGACATTATGGCTCAGCTTTGCATGTGTTATTACACAGAAGAGAGAAAAAAACCCCAATAGCTGAGGTTTTTCAAAGCTGACAGGCAGGTTCTGTTAAGAGTCATGCCTTTGAAAATCTCTATCAATTAGTACAGTATTTTGGTGCTTTTGGGAAACCAGAGATGGATGCCTTAAAAATGACTCTGACAGCCTTGGAGACACGTGCAGAAAGACCTATTCTGCCTCAAAACCAATCTTTTTTTCCTAGTTTGTACCATGTATAACCCCTAACTACTAAAATCCATCAGGTTTCTCCAACACCTGACTGGGACTTGGGCAGCGATAATCTGCATCGAACAGGATGGGATTTCCACCTCTTTTTACAAAAACATAGTTCCTTCTGTTAGGAGCTGGGTCCTTGTGGGTCCCTTCCAGCTCAGGATATTCTGTGATTCTGGGAAAACTGAACACTAAATGGGACTGTGCAGTGTGGGAGGGAAGGGCACAGCAGGCTGCAGGGCTGGGATCCTTACACACAGCAAGGCAGGCATTGCTTATTCCTGCAATGTCTCTCTAACCAGGGCTCTTTGCTTTGACAGTTTCCTGCGGATTATTCAAATGACTCCCTGTTTTCCTATTCGAAAATCCGCACCCCGTTTGTTCCAGTGAACTCCCTCTCGAGCTTTCCAAACCCAGTTGTTCTCTGAATTGCCTGGCTTTGGCAGAAAGCTCATTCTGGGTGGTTTTGTGCAGCGGGATGCTGAGCAGGGCGGCTCAATGGGAGACAATCATTGCAGAGCAATCAGGGACAGAGGAAGGGGGAGTCCTACCAATTCTCACTGCACAGACATGCAGCGCTGCCATTGTGGGAGATGACTGAGAGAGAGACGCAAAGCTGAGTCATGTACCTCGAAAATGAGGAGGACAAAAGACGCCAAGGTCAATCATTTCACCCCGGTGTTTGGAGTGACGGGTGCTGCTGAATGTCCCAGTGTCACCCAACGTCGCCCCCAGGACTTGGTTCAATGTGGACTGGGTGGGTGGGAGGGAGCGGGCTGCCACTCATCCACTGAGTTAATCTTCCGCTGCCTCATGCCAACAGCTTTTTCTTATGGAAATATCTGACTCAGCAGCTGAAAATGGGAAAATATTTTGCACAACTTCCATCTTAATGAAAAGCGTCTTTAAAATTTTAATCAGATGGCTGCACTCTGTTCTGTGGATTCAGAGGCTCAGTTAAAATCTGGACTTCCTGAAAATCCTGAGCAGGAACAGGTGCCAGAGCACAGGACCAGCTAAAGCGAATTTTGCTTGTTAACTGTGCTGGATTAATGGAGCAGCAAATGGTGAATTGGGCCTGAGCTCCTCACGTGTTTCCTCCCACCTGCACAGCGTGCCCTGAGCAGCTGAGGTTTGAGCGAGCGCTCTCTGCTCGGGGGTGCGAGGCGCTCAGCAGCAGCTCATCTGTGACTGCTGGTGCCCGGGGCAGCCGGGCCTGGGGGCAGCGCAGGTCGGGGTGCGGCAGGACCCCGCGCCGTGCCCGGAGCGCGAAACACGGCGTGCAGGGCCTGGGCCGAGCTCCGCCTCGGCTCTGTGCAAAGCACCCCTGTTCCGCTGCTCCCTGCCAGCCCCTCCAGCCAGCCTCGCTGTGCTCACGCTCCAGATCCGCCTGAGCCACGCTGGGCGCTCAGGGCCTCCCGCCCTGCCCTCGCCGGGGCGTCTGTGCCTTCACAGCCGCTCCTGTTGTGTCTCGAACAACTGCAGAGTCCTGCGCAAACCCGGCTAAAAGCAAGGCAGGGCTGCTCCACAGAGCAATGACAACCAGTGATAAAGGAATATTCACTTCATTGTTCAGAGCTGCTGCTCAAACCTGTTACGACCCCGCTCTCAGAAGGACGCGGGCCTGGCTCAGCTCTCACATTTTTACCTACAAATTTTGGTGCTGTTTTCCTTAACCCGGAGAGACTCTTGGAAAAACCCATGTTCAGCATTTCGTGGGCTGCCTGGTGACATGTTAAGAGCTCATCTGGAAAGTTTAAAGAAGGGCAAATCCCAGCTTAAAGCCCACCTCAGCAGACTGGGCCTTGCAACTGTTTGTAGAGAGGGAAAGGAAAAGATGCAGCGATGCAGCTTTTAAACATTAGGTTCAGAGTAAGGAAATGGCTGATCCTGTGTCATCCTGGGATGTTGTTTTCCATCCCTGGCTGGAAATATTGTTGGCAACTCCATCAAAATGTCCATGTTGCACAGATACTCTAAATGCAGCTGGCATGGAACTGAAATTTCCATTTGGTGTGAAATTCAGATAGGGAAAAGACAAAAAAAGAAGTGTTGCCTGGAATGAGATTGGGAGCTTGGAAGGAAGCCAATATATTTTTTTCCCCCTCAAAACTCAACAGGCCTTTATTTGAATTTCTTTAAAACTGACATATTCCTGGAGTTTTCAAACAGGCTTTTTCTGACAGGTCCCCTAATCCCCCAAACCTTCCCTCAACAGCCCAAGTTTGTCAGATCCTTCCCTGCCAGCTGTAGCTGTAGGCTCCTCCATATTCCACGCAGAGTTGGGCCCTCCCTGAAGTTACAGATACACAGCTCTATATACATTTTAAATCCCTGCACATGGCCACCCATCTCATCGAGATGGATATATGCATATTTATTCCTGTACAATTCCTGTAGTCAGCCAGTTCTGGCTGATCAAACCTTCACTTAAAACATATCCTTCTGTGATAAATAAAAACACGGACTGCTCTCTTCCTGCTGGTGAATCACATTCTGGAATCTCCTGCTTGTCTTCTCTCAGTCAGAACCGGGACTTGTCTCAGTCTCGGAGAAGGTGTAAATACGTTGTGTAAAGAACCAGGGAATAGCTGAAGCTGGGCCAGGGGAGGGTTTGGTTGGACCTCAGGGAAAGGTTCTTCCCCCAGAGGGTGCTGGGCACTGCCCAGGCTCCCCAGGGAATGGTCCCAGCCCCGAGGCTGCCAGAGCTCCAGGAGCGCTGGGACAGCGCTGCCAGGGGTGCCCAGGCTGGGATTGTTGGGGGGTCTGGGCGGGGCCAGGGGCTGGGCTGGGTGATCTCTGTGGGTCCCTCCCAGCTCAGGACATTCCATGATTCTATGAATATCTGTGTTTTAAACCTCATTAACTGTGGGAAGTTAGAGCTGTACTGGCAAGAGCCCTCCCCATGTTCCCAAGGTTCCCATGCTGGAGTTCCGACACACAACACACTCACAGCTGACAAATGCTGATCCCATCTACAAAAACATAAACTGATCTGGATCCTGATGAACCCCCAGCACCAAGGACACTGATCCCTTGAGGCTGAGAACTTCCATCCGAGGTGAGCATCCCTCAGAGACAGGGAGGAACCTCGGGCTGCCCAGGGAGCCCGGGAGCCGTGGCTCATCCCCGGCATCGGAAACGCGCGGGCGGGAGAAAGCAGCAACAGGAGGTTGAGCATCTCTCCACCTTCCACATCCTCCACCCTTCCCACAGCCTCCAGAAGCCATTTCACACCTGGCCCTGCTCTGCTTTCCTGGCATCTCTCAAAAGCACTCCTTGGTTAAAATGTGAAATTCCAGCCAACTGATCGATGTGTGATACTGTAAAATATTCAGGATTCTCAGAGCAGCTTCTTCTCCTAAGTGGGCTTCTCATATTCGTGGGAAAACTCATTAATATTGAAATCCCCACTGACAGAAGGCTTGTAGGCAATACAGTATCAGGAAAAAAACATTCTTGTACTTTACATGCCGGCTTAGAGAGTGGGAATCAATGGACTAAAAACGACCTAGTTCTAGTCCTATTTTTCAGCTGATAGAAAGCAGCTCTTTTGGTATTAAATAATGCACCTCTTCAGCAAGCAGTGAATAATATGATTTAGTGTGTTCAAACATTCTGCTGGAATGATGATGCAGGCTCTGAACACGCTGAATGTCACTGAGCACACCCTGAGACACTCGTTCAGCTTAAACAGGAGTGTTTACCTAATTCCACACATTCACTGGGAGGATGTGCCTTCACGGGATGATTTACAAACACAGAGTTCACCTGTTTGCAGCAGCAGGTGACTGCAGCACTGGAAGGCCGCTATTTCCCACAGGATCCAATTCCCAGTGTTCCCAGCCTGGCGTCGCTCGGCCGCGGGTTCCCACAGAAACGCGGAATTAACGGTGCAGGTGCGCAGAGCTGGCTGAGTACAGAAACCAGCTTTGCCTGGCACAGGGAACCACGCTGGAACTTCGCACCTGCCTGGCTTCTGAAGTGCAGCAGCAATGCCCATGGTGTGCTAGGAACATAAAGCTTTCAGCTGCTTGACAAGGAGGTTTAATATATTGATATTTTCTCTTTAGAGATATTCGCCTGTTTGATGCCGAACTAGTCACAGCAAGGCTTGGTAACCCTGTATCTGTTTGATATCTGCTACCTGGGACAGAAGAACCTCTGGTGGTCTGGGACTGGGTGCTGGAGGGTGATTCACCATCAGCTGATGGAGATGGGAGACTCTGCGTTCCCTCCCGGGCAGGGTATTTGGGAGGCACCAAAGTGGCCACCAAGCATCATCAAAAGCTCTTAGAACAAACACACATCTGCTCCTAACAGGACTTAGAAGTTAAATTTGCAATGATCCAGGATCTGTTACCCGAAATCTGGATCACCTTTTCAGAGTCCTTTAGTGTTTTGGAAGGAATTGCACAAACAGGGAAAGGAAGAGCAGTTGGCTGTTGGCTGATGAAGCACAGCTGGCTCTGGCTCTTGCCCCAGGGCTCTTCCCTCCCCCAGAGTTTGCTGCACCAGTGTCTCCTCACATGCAAAGTCCTCCAGCTGCAGGAACACGGTGCTTTCCTCACGAACAGGCAGAACTAATGGTGAGAAAGAACAGCGTAAATTCTGAAATTCAGAGTCCAACCCTGCAGATTCTCCTTACACAAAATCACTGATTGATTTAAATGGGATTTGCAACTGCATAAGAAGAGAAAAACTGGAGGGGCTGGCAGGTTTCCCATGAAACAAACAGAGCCTGCTGGAAATGAGGTATTATTTGGTATTCTGGCATATTAAATGTGTTAGATATGCAGAAAGGCAGAGCAGGGAGAAGCAACTGAAGTTCAAGGAGTTGTCCAACCTGCCCAAGTGCTCATTTAAACACACACTTTTGTTCCTGAGAAAATTAAATAACTTAAGGTCCTTCTCTCTCCAGCTCCAATTTTTATAAAAGTGCCTCATAAGATGTGAAATCATTAATTAAAGAAGATTCCTCAATTATTCTCTCTGACCTGTCACAGTTACTTGTTTAGTCAGCGTTAAGAATTCAGCAACATCTTCAAAGGCTTTTCAAGACACCACCTGTGAACTAATTATGCTGAAGGAGGAAAGATTTGTAAGGAGCTCCAGCTCCTGGCGCTGGCTGACAACACAGATACCAACCGTGGCCCCAATTTTGTAACTTTCTGCAGCTAATTCTACATGCTTGAAGCATTGTCACTCCAAATTAGGAAAGTAAATCCCCAAATGTACGGAAAAGGGCTCCAGCAGAGAAATGCACAAATGTGTCACCAGGGCTCTCAAACACGGCATTGCTTTGCATGAATTAAAAATGTCTTAAATGCTTTGTCCCCTGGTGGGAACTGGGGGGGATCCTGAAAGTTCTTCAGGATTGCTACAGATTCCTCACTTTCTACAGAGAGTAACTTCCGAGTTTGGTGTGTAAGGAAGATCCTGGGAAAGCCAAGCAGTGATGGTGGAACATCGAACACCCCGTCAGCCGCTTCCCTTCATTTCTGGGAGGGCCTTGGCCTCCAGCTCTGCCTCACCCACCTGCAGTTAGAGACTGACTCACTTTGAGGTGTTTTCACAACCTTTGGCTCAGTATTGAAACCCTACAAAGGATCTGTGTCCTTCCAGCAGCAAAAGCTTCTCCAGGGAAAACATCCCCTGAAGCTGCACTGAAGTGGTAAAGGATGGTGGTAATTAGCTAATTAGCTGCAGAGGCTTAATTGAGCAGGAAGGAGGCTGATGCTCTGTCTTCTGACTGATGTGAGACACGAGGATAAAATGAGTTCCTACAGATTATCCACGTTCTGTGTTCCTGCCGTGAGGGAAGCGGGGCAGGCAGACAGACCCAGAGGACTCTTGGCCAAAACCTCCTGGGACGACTTGAAACAAAGTCAGAAATGTTGTCCCTGCTCGTGGCAGGGGTTGAAATGAGATGATTTTAAGGTCCCTTCCAGCCCAAACCATTCCGTGGTTTATGATAAATCCAATTTTACTGTCATATTTGTCCATTTGTCATGGACAAATAACCCTGGTTTTCTGCCACCATCTCCCACCCCGACCGCTGCCTTCGCTGCTGGCGCTGCAGCACACGAGGGACTCAGTTCCTGACACTCTGGGAAGTTTTTCATTGCCTCTGCAGCTGAGTACCTTGGTAACAATAGTGCTGGCATTATCCAGCTATTTACCAGGCTAAAATTAGCCAAGTAGAGGGACTATCACAGTGTTATTTAACTATGGAAGGCAAACAGAACAGTTCAGTGCAATGTCACTGCTGGTACCAGGGCTCATTTCCAGGAGGAAAGACTCAATACTAAATTTTCAGCCATTTTGAGAACTGTCTTTAAACGCTCCTCTGCTTTCTGTTGTCTTCCAGCAGAACAGATGTTGGTTTTCAACTGCAAACTGAGCTCAGAGTACTTTCCTCAGTAATTTAAAGTTGGATTTGCTCATGTAGTTTCCTAACTATTGCAACTTTAATAATTCCTAAATTTTTCCTCTGTTGTGTTCAGACGTTTTCATATTCCCAATTTCATGTTTGGAAAAAGCCCTCTCTATTTAGCACTGTGCTTTCAGAATTAAGAGAGGGATCATTATTAAAGGACTCTATTCCTTTCCATTCCCCCATCTCCATCCTGCTCCCAAAAATACACATAATTTTGCTCATTTGGTGCAACTATCTGCAGACAAGAATTCAAACACATCTCAAAGCTGTGTAACTTAAACAGCAGTTTTTGAAAGTGAGGAATGACTGTGCCTCTGTTGGAACACTCACTTATGGAGATTAAACCCAGAAATGTTCCTGGAGTCCATTCCAACTGCAACCACCCAGCATTATCCCTGCTTCCCTGGACAGAGCTTGGAACAGGATCAGGCTGAGGGCACTTCTTCAGGAGTTTCAAGCCCCAGTGTTAAAAAACACAGAGTGAGGCTCTCCTATCGCCACTTTGCACGACCGACACAGCAGCAACTCTTTCCTTCTTCTCAGCTTCTGTTAACTTGAAAAATAATTCCCCACCTTATTTTCAACTGCTTGCTAGTCCAAAGCAACTGTGGAAAATCCCAAGGATATGTGCTTTTCCTGCAAGCACTATCAGCTTTTTGCAGTGCATTCCCCATCCCGTCCTGCTGGGGGTTTGGGTGGAGGCTGCTCCTGCAGACATCGCTCAGCGGTTTTGCTGCGGCTCTGGCTGCAGGCACAGGACAATCTGTGCCCTAGAGGAGACGGAGACACGGCACAGTCTCTGCCCTAGAGGAGATGGAGACACAGCACAGTCTCTGCCCTAGAGGAGAGGGAGAGCTTTGGGAAGCTCCGTGGGGCCCGGGGAAGGCAGGGATGCAGCACCTCTGCCCCCCAAGTGACACCGGAGCTTGCCCTCCCTAAGGTCTTTAATTAAAGCACTGAAGATTTAAACACTTGTCTTGCTTCTCCTGTAAGTCTGAGGGTGGTGGAACCACCCGTGCCTGGTTTTCCTTCTGCAACCCTTCTTTAATCTGCATTTTCCTCTGCCTCACTTGGTTTAATCACCTCGCTTTCTGTGGCTTTCTGGTGCAGTCCTTCCAATCTTTTTATCTCAGTTAGGAAATAAAAGTACACATCTGGTGTAGGTTTTGCCAGAGGAAAATTCTGCTTGCTTTTGTCTCCCAGATGGGATATGGGGAAGGAATTGTTCCCTGGGAGGGTGGGCAGGCCCTGGCACAGGGTGCCCAGAGCAGCTGTGGCTGCCCCTGGATCCCTGGCAGTGCCCAAGGCCAGGCTGGAGCAGCCTGGGACAGTGGGAGGTGTCCCTGCCCATGGCAGGGGTGGCACTGGATGGGCTTTGAGGTCACTCCCAACCCAAACCATTCCAGGATTCTGTGACCACTCCACTCAGGGTGTCCTGCTGGGGAGCAGCAACAGGAAATCCCCAAGAAAACGGGGATGCACCACGAACATCGAGGACCTGTTAACACCTGCCAGGCACAAGGAGAGGCGTTCAGCTCCCACGAACACCTCCTGGCACTGTCAGCGAGAAGCACCTCACAACAGCTCCTGGCTCTGTCCCACAGTCAGTCAGGGATGAGACAGTGACAAATCTGTAAATCCTCAAACCAACATCCACATGTGCAACAACATCAGCAAGGACTCCAAGGGTGAGGCGATTGCGGAGCAGGGAACTGCCCACACGGAGCGGCGCCCTGCACACCCCCACCGGGACAGCCGGGAGAGACCCACGGCAGGGACAGGGGTGCGGGAGAGGCTGCTCAGAACAGGGAGGAAGAGGACAAGACACAAAGCCTGGAGGGAAGACACACCAATGGAAGCACAAAGACGGAGGAGACAGTCCAGCACTACCACAACACAGCTGCCCGGGGTCAGCCCCGGGCACCGATGGCAACGAGGCCCTGCAGGCACCGACCCTCCTGCGGGGGGATACTGACCTGGGCTTGACACACGACTAGAGGTAGTAGGCTCAATAATTTCTACAAAAAGGGAAAAGGAAAAAAAAAAAAAAAAAAGAGAACATTTGGGAGTTAATCACACATGGAAGACAAGTACAGAATGAGACAGCAAACAGTCATGCAAGAGACAGCACAGTTTAATCTCGAGTCGGGCTGGACCTCCCAGGCCTGGGACAAAGCTGCAGGGCCCGGAGCTCTGTGCTGAGCTGCACCCAGCACTGCTCCTTCCCTCTTTAGTGCACACCATCAGCACTGTCACACTCCCACTGGGCCAAACTTTCTGCCCCTGGAGTTCTCGAGCTCCAAAGCTTTTCTCTGGGGAGGCACTGAAACCTGGCTAAGAGAAGGGCTTTGTTCACTTTGTTGAAGGCAATTTCCTCCCATGAATATCAGTCAAGGTAACAATTCTGAACAAAGAATGTTTTAAAGCAATAGTTTTGTGCTCCAGTGAACTTTTAAGAAGGCACATCTTTTTAATTATTGAAGTCTTTCCAGAAGAAAACATTTCTGAGAAACATCAAACCCATTTGGAAGTTGTTTACTTCCCCCAGGGCAACCAATACAAACAGGCAAAGTTAAGAGAAGACACAGTTCTCCTGCATCCAGCCTAATGAAACAATCACCTGTGGCTTTTCATTATAATTTGACTTTAGAATTCATTATTCTGGGCCTTTTTATTAGCTTTGAATAGTGCTATGCAAAATGAAATACCAGTCCCAATTAATCTTGCACGGAAGCAAGCTCCCATCTCAATGCAGCAATTCAATACTCCTCATAAAAAAGGTTTAACAAAATTACCAAGCTCAAAAGATCATTGACCATATCTTGACTATAACAAGAAACTAATGAAAAAAAATGGGAGCGAGTTGACAAGCAGGGATGTGCAGGGAATGGCTGAGCACACTCCAGCTCCTGGCCAATTTTGAGGGGGTTTTTTTCCCACCTACAATTGCTTTTCAGGTTAATACTGTGCAAACACAAGTCTAAGTGAAATAGCAGACAAATATTTTCCCAAATAAAAAGTTATGAAGTTTCTTTACCCAATTGCTAAACTTCTGCTAATGCAGATGAATGTTTCCAACCTTAAAACCAATTATTCAACACCTTGACAGACGCACCATGGGTGCTGATGAACCCAAATCACGTTTTTAAAGTAAAATGGAATTTCAGCTGTGTTACACTTTTAATTGACATTAAAATCCATGAAGTTGGTGACACCTTCAGCATGAAAAGGGTTTCAGGTACTGAGGCTTCCCAGCCCTGTGCAGGAGCAGGAGCAGTGGGAAGTGCTGTGGACAGACGGGTCCATCCCCAGCTGTCCCACATCACCTCTCCCCGTGGCAGCTGGGGCACTGGGAAGGGAGAGGTGAGGATGAGGCTGCTCTCCATGCAGGAGCATCCCAGGGATGTGCAGCTGGCCCCAGTGAGGAAGAGGAAGGATGGGGAGGATCCCCTGGGGGCTGCATTGTGCTTCAGAGCTCTGCTCACCTGGCCGAGGCACAAACAAGGCTTTTCCCCAGAATATTTAACAGACAGAGAGCAAAATTACCCAGAACTACAGAAATATGTGAGACAGCAAACTGATTTCAGTGGTGCCTACGTTTTAGTCAGTTGTGGACTTTGTAAGATCGGCGTGGATTGGGAAAGGGGGAAAGAGCCACAGCGATGCCTTTGCGGGGTTTGGGTCACTCTGCTGAAAACCCCAAATCTGCTTTCCTGGGGCAGAGGCACAGGGGTGACACCTGGACCCCTGCTGGGGTCGGAGGGGATGTCAGGAAATGTTCCCAGCCAAGAGGAGCTGCTGGAGCCCAACACGGGGGGAAAGGGAAACTCCCCACAGCAAATGCTCCCACACCAAAACGGTCCCCTGGGAAAGGAGGCTGTGCCCCTGCACGGAGCAACCCCGACTCCAGCAGGAGAAACAGGGACTGGGGTCAAACAAGAGACTCAGAGAAAAGAAAAACCTGTCAACATTTCCTTGATTTTGTATTTTAGTGGCTGTTTTAAGTGTGACAATAATTTGATGTAGTGCTGTTAAATTTCTCCCAAACGTTCCTTTTCTGATCAGTTACATCCTGCTCCTCATGGATAATTATCAGCCTGGCTCAAATGCATTGTGCAATGATGACAAAAGTTACTTTTCTGGCTACCTTAATTTAACAGCATCTTTGTCTTGGGAATTTAGGAGTCAGTCCTTGTGACTGCGGCTTCCTAGGAAAGGAGAAGTTCCTCTTGCTGCAGATGAACACCATTCTTCCCAACAATCAGGCAAATTAACACTCTCAGTCAGTACAATATTTCATTAAAAACCTAAATACCCTACCCAAACTGGCAGAGATTGTGCTGGGATCGTGTCTCCCTGGGAAACATTGGCTCTAGACTTAATTATAGGTGCTTAAGGTAGCATAAAGTCACAGATTCCTGCAGCATTGAGACTGGAAGCGAAGGCGGTGATTTCATGTATTATTCTTGCAAAAAATCTCATTTTTAAATACATTATTAGATCAAGGCATTGGAGAGACGGATCTATTTCTAGTTTCAAGTTCTAAAACTCTTTGCAAATCTTTATTCATGAAAATGTTCAGGTCTATAGAGAGAAAACAAAACCAGCTGGTTTTGTAGAAGCACGCTAGGCTGGTTCATTCAAATTAAAATTTATTAATGAGTCCTTAGGAACACTGGGAGGCAGGGATGCGTGGGGAAGAGTGGCACTTTCTGTGCTGCACTTTCCTGGGACCCCAATCCTACAGTATCAGGACTGCTCAGATTTCCAGGGGTGCTTGTGGAAAAAGAATCTGCAAGTCTAATGGAAACCCATGACTTTCTGTGCCATTTCTGTGGCTGCAGTGGGGAATTCTGCTTGAGCTGAGCTTTGGAGCTTTGTTTCCCAAAGCAGAGGAAGAGCAGCGAGTGCCCAGCAGCTCGTGGTGTGCCCTTGGCAGGGCTGGTGCTGTGTGTGCAGGACCCTGTGTGCCCTGCAGAGCCACCTCCTCTGGGCAGCCAGGACAGCCAAACCCGGCTCGTTGGTTTAAAGTGGAGCTTTGAGTCAGGCTGCGTTCAGAAATATAAAACCAGGAGTGTTCTGGGTGTAGGGATGTTGGAACAGCATCCCTGGCTGCCAGCCAAACGTGGAAAACTGGGGATTTCTGCCCAGGTCTAAATACACCAACGCCCCAACCCCCGGACTGACTTCTGGCCTGAGCTTGTCAGTGAAGGAATTTTTCCTCATTTCCAAACTAAACCTGCCCTGGTGCACCAGGGAAATGCTCTGACAGGTGCTGGGGTGGCACCTCCGCCGGGGTGGGGAAGGGGAAATGTGTGTGCAGGAATCTCTGGCACATTGTCATGGGAAGAAGGAAAGCCCAGTGTTCTCCTCAAAATCAGTTTTGGTTGGGGGTGGTGAGCCGGATCTAACGCTGGAAATAACCCAGCCTCAGCCAGCCAGCAGCTGAGTGGGTTTAAATGAAGTGGGAGAATAAACCCCACGGATTTGTGGCGGCAGCTCTAATCCTCAGAAGGGAAGCCTTTGGAGAATGTAAGCGCTAAAGACAGCTGGGCCAAGGAGGTGAGGTTAAATGTCAAGGATGTTTAGTGCTGCCTTTTACCAAAAGCACAGAGACTGTATCTAGAAATTCCTCTCTGATCCCAGGCAGAAAAGAGCTGGCAGAGAAAACCTCTTATCAAAATGGGAAACCACCCCATGAAAGGCTCCCCAGCACAAGGAGGCAAATTACAGGGAACAAAAGGAATTGGCTGCGAAAAGGCCATGTGGGAAATCCAGAACTGCAGCTCGGGAAGGGAACCACCCCAAACCTGATGGAAGGCACTCCCTGACCCCAGAGGTCACGGAATCATTAAGCCTGGAAGAGACCTCCAAGATCATCAAGTCCAAATTAAACACCACCATGCCCACTAAACCATCTAGTGAAGGAATAAAGTACCTTGAGAGAAATGAGAGCCCCTCTGCTCACAGAGGTGTGGCAGAGAAATTCAGCATGGACCCAAACCTATTTTTGTCTCCGTTTTATCACAAGCTGAAACCCTGTGGCATTCTGCATAAAAACATGGAAATGGAAATTGCCAGACCAAAGTTAAAGCAAAATTCAGTCAGCTCAGGAGGCTGAGGTCAGAAGGATTTAAATATGTTTGCACATAAAATTGTCAAAACAACAGTAAATTCATAGGCAGGGAAGGACAGCGGGGACAGCGGGACTGAGAATTACAGACGTGTTCGAGGAGGGCAGGACCCACAGCTGCTGCTTCCTGACATCCAAGGCTTCGGAAAAATATGAGCTGGAAGCAGCTAGTAGAGGATACAGGCAGGTAAAAACAAGCAAGTAAATAAACCCTGACTTATAGTTTACCAGAGGCCAATTACTTGTAATTATTTGCCCAGCAAATCTCCCCGTATGTGATTAGGAAGGCAGCGATTCCTCAGCCGCTGTTTGCCCGAGCAAAGGGGACAAACCGAGGGCGGATCCCTTCGGAAATCCGGTGTGGATCTGCACCTCTCCGGCCTGGCCGTGCTCACGCTGCTCCTCCTCAGAGCTCCTGAAATAAACCCCAGCTCCTGTGAGGAGGAAACTCGGTTAATTTGGGCAGGGATTACCCGCGGGAGCAGCCTGCAGCAGGAGGGATCAGAGCACGGACCCTGGCGTGCTCCAGGCCCAGCCTCTCCATAGCAAAGCCCAGCCTTTCAGCCCCGAGGGACCGCGGAGAGCTCGGCAAGAGAACAGAGCAGTGATTTCAGTGTGTGCCTGCGGCCAGGAGGGGAGAGCCTCTGCCTCCCAGAGACATCCATCCCCGCCCAGCTCCTGTTCCAGCTCCCAGCAGAGCCAGCAGCAGCCTGGGCGCTGCGCACGGCATTTCCAGCACCTTTCCGTTCGTTCCCCGCAGTGCCGACGCTCTTTCCCAGTTCTCTGGAGCCCCCTCCCAGCGCGAGCTCAGCACCAGCCCATCCCTGGCACCAGGTCTAGAGTTAAAGCCATGAATCCAGTTTTTTGTTACAATGGTACCTTATTTTATCACTCTGCAGCTGGTCCAAAACCAGACTGTTGTGTTTGGTGCAATTAAAGCTGTTAGAGGGAGATACCAGGTTTTAAAAATGAAAAATGTGCTTTGTTGTGAGTAAAGCCGGGCCTAAACTCCAGTTGTGGGAGCAAAAAGCAACGCTATAATGAATTCTCAGTGTTCTTCACTGGCAGGAAACCCAACCTGTTTTCCAATGAACACAAACTCGGAAATGTTTCATTGCTTTCTGTAGCCCCTGACACGTGGCTTTGGTCTCTGTCACTCCTCAGGGATTCGTCAGGGGAGGTTTAGGCTGGAGACTGGGAAAGGTTCTTCCCTCAGAGGGTGCTGGGCACATTCCCAAACCTGCCAGAGCTCCGGGAGTGTTTGCACTCAGGGATGCGCAGGGTGGGATTGTTGGGATTGTCCTCAGGAGAACATTTCCCAGCTGGAGAATACAAAAAGCTCCTTTCATTTCCATCTGCATCAGTGCAATTGTTTGACTTTGATATTTCGACTTGGAGGAATCAATAACTGGACCAAAACACAACTGGCAGTTAAATACCAACTCATTAGTTAATTAAAAAAATGCTCATAACTGCTTCAGTTTATGACCTTTGATAATTAACTGGGCTTATTTAAGCTAATCTCCCCCAGGCTTCATCAGCTTTGTTAAAGATTAATGATTTATTGTGAAATCGAGGTCTTTAAGCCTAGGGAAGCCAGAGTCTGTTTGAGTACTACAGAAAATGGAAAAACATTTCATAATAAATCTTTTGGATGGAAACTGTGAGTGGATGGGGCAGAGACATGACCTTAATTTATTCTGTGTTTTTCTCTCACCCTTAATATTTTGCAATTACAATTAGAGCTTTTCTGCAGGTTTGAGTTATTACACCTTAATTGCCTCGTAATGGTTTATTTTATTTAAATGGTTTATTCTTTTATTACGGGATGATAAATATTTAATAGCTCAACACCGGTGAGACGTTAAAAAAATAATAATTGTGAACGTGAAGTTTAAGGCCTGAAATTGCCAGGGAGTTTTCTCACTCCATCATCTACACCTCCAGCTGATTGTTTTGCTTGATAGCAGGGGTTTCTCCATAAATATTCAAGTATTTTTAGGGCCGTAGAAAACCACATTATTGACACCTTTTTGTGCCCTGCTGTACAAGAAGTCCAATGGAAGGTAATTTTTAAGAGCCTCCAGGTCTGTGGATTCCAGCCCCGAGTCCCAGACTTGTTCTCAGCTGGCAGCACAATGGGATGAATTTCAAATTTGACTTAAATTCTGATGGAATTTGATTTTCTTATGGAAAGGCAGAGAAAGATACTAAACACATTGTTTTAATGCCCAGTCTACCAAAAGCTTATTTATTTATTTATTTTTTAATAAGTTCCAGAGTGAACCATCATGTTTTATGTAGGATGAACGATTTTATAGTGTGAAAAAATGGAGTTTAATTTAATTTAATGTAATTTAATTTAATTCAAATTAATTTAAATGTGAGGGGTGATGTTATGCGTGTGTGTGAACCAGCAACAGAAAAATTTATATTTTAATTAAAAACATTCAAAATAATATTTTAATTAAAGGTCACACATTTGATTCTCTTGGCAGTAAAAATATGCAGTTTCCGTCCTCACTCTCACAACAATTTCACATCTATAAGACACTGGTACATGCTTAAGGCTTTACGTTTCGTAGGACTGCCTGCCTTTTGAATAAATGAATAAATCAGGGAACCTTTTCCTCAGCAAACGGATGTTGGCAAAAGCAGCCACTCATTCGCAGGCCACAGAAATATACCCACTACAGTGAGGGCACATCTTCGCATCAGGATTTACAACACCAAACCATTCAAAATGAAAAAGTGCGATAGAGGAAGAAAAAATCTACGAAATTAATCATGGATTTTATCAGATTTGAGAAATAAATGTGGGCAGTGAGATCTTTACAGGTTCCAGGAGGACCCTCAGCACTTGCACCCCACCGAGGTGTGCCTGGAGAGGCTCCTGCCGAGCAAAACTCAGAGCAAAGCCTAAACCAGAGCTGGCCAAGGACTCCTGGGGTCGGGAGGGCAAAGGGCAGTGGGCTCGTTTGGTATCAAATTCCAGATGCCAAAGAATGGCTCCCCCCACTCTGGATCCAGTTACAAGCCACTTTCGGGTATTATCAAAAATAAAAGGCAATAAAAAGCCCAGCCAGTTCGCAGTCTCTGAGGAGGAGCTGTGTTTGTGGAACACTCCACGTGGTTTACGATATTTTTCCGATAATGAGGATCAGAAAAGCACCGCTGGGGATGTGATTTATGACATTGCCCTCCCCTGCACACCTGGAGCAGCCCAGCTCCTCAGAGAGGGGCTGCAGCCAGACCCCCGTGCCCCGCCTGCCAGAGGGGAAATCCATTGTTTGACCACCAGCAGCTACGGGGAAGGCTGTGAAAGCTTCCTGCTGTAGCCCAGCTGTCCCTGGGGTGCCTGAGCACCCACCTCAGCTCAAATGTCCCATCAGTCCATAAGAGGAAGCCTCTGCCAGGGTCCCACAGGCTCTCTGACAGCAAAGGCACCCCCAGACTCCAGGGATGAGCCATCCACACCTGGGAACCAGCAATGGAATAAAAGACAAAGCCCGTGGCTGTGGCTGCCCCTGGATCCCTGGCAGTGCCCAAGGCCAGGCTGGACGGGGCTTGGAGCAGCCTGGGACAGTGGAAGTGTCCCTGTCCATGGCAGGGGTGGCACTGGGTGGGCTTTGAGGTCCCTCCCAGTCCCATTCTAAGACAAAAATAAATCATGTTTTAAATTCAAATGAGTGCAGGAGAAGGAATGTCTCTGCTCATGGAAGAGAAGAAAGAACATTTTCGTTTAGGACACCTGACCCTGCTGCTCTGAGCATGACATTCCATGAGGGCAGAGATCCAAGGAAGCTGGTCCTGAGTCTGCCCCAGTCCCGGTGCTGCGTCGCCCGTGTGCTCTCTGTGCCTGGGTGACAGAGCCAGGTGAAGCAAAGAGAGAAACCCACTGAATTTCAGACATTTCGATATGTCTACGTCACCGAAGGGACATGAAAGACAACGCTTTGATTTAGTTGTTCAAGTTACTGTGCTCTAAAGGATAAACAATATTTGCTCACTAGTCCTTGTTCCCCATTTCAGATTTTTCCAGGGAAAACTGCTGCTTTAATGATTTTTACAGCTGTTGAGACCATAACAAAATGAAGAAAAAGTGACAAAGTTGGCTGTGTCCTTTGAGCTTGGTCTTTCATTCAGATGGATAAATGGAAGCTCATGAATAATGCAGACCTAGAAATCTGTTAGCATTTTCCTGCTTAGAAACATATGATTAGCACTGCTCTGACTCCCAGTAATGATATTCCTGTGCTCAGAGGTCACTCTTTAAATCTGCACAACTGCCGCTGTATTTCTGGAAATAAATACGGCAAAATACACACTGGGGATGGGGCAGGGGACACCTGTGAGGGTGCAAGGCCCAGGGCACGAGAGACTCATCTGGCACTGATGCAGGGAGGTGCTGGGAGCCCCCCGTGCCATGGGAACACAGGGCTCAGGACGAGGCCCAGCTGCAGCAGGTGACCCAGCAACTCACACAGTCCCACACTGGTTGGGGTGGGAGGGACCCTAAAGCCCACCCAGTGCCACCTCTGCTGTGGGCAGGGACACCTCCCACTGTCCCAGGCTGCTCCAGCCTGGCCTGGGACACTGCCGGGGATCCAGGGGCAGCCACAGCTGCTCTGGGCACCCTGTGCCAGGGCCTGCCCACCCTCCCGGGGAACAATTCCTTCCCAGTATCCCATCCATCCCTGCCCTCTGGCACTGGGAACTCATCACTACATTTACCAGAAAACCAGAAGGACCCAGAGGAATCTGCCTGAGTTGCACCGGAGCAGCAGCTTGGACTGGGAAGAGCTGACTGGGAGGGGTTCACGTGAACTTCACGTACCCAAACTGCCAGGGTTTGTGGTCCATTTGTGGCCCAGGGGATGGTCCCTGTGGGACTGGGTTCATCCCAGGGAGACGCTCCCCTGAGGGCGGAACCCGGACTCCTGACCCCACCACCTCCCGGAGGGTTCCCGGGTGAAAGGCTGCTCCTGCTGCTGCAGCTCTGGAACACAGGCGTGGGCACCTCTTTCCAGGAAGAAGCCATTCTCACAGCAGGGATGAGATCCATGGATTCCCACCACGCTCAGAGCAAGCCCCCCATCCCCGCACTCCTCGCACGGGTCGAACACGTGCCGAGAACTGGATACTCTTCAACTGCTTTGCTATTTGCTTTCACTGGCACAGCAATTGTGAATAACTTATTTAGTAATTACTGTGTAATTATAGCTCTGCTGATCCCTGACGAGCCGAAATCCACAGACAATGCCTATCAAATGAATCATTACAATCTCTATAAATTACACGGGAGATGTGCCCATGTCATGATGAGATTCATGAAATGACTACAGTTTCTGTGAAAGGAGATTAATTAAGATGGAGATAGAGTTTAAGAACGAGCAGATTATCCTGTCCCTCTGCTCAGCCCGGGAGGCACCTCTGGAGTGCTGTGTCCAGCTCTGGATCCTCAGCACAGCAGGGACAGGGAGCTCCTGGAGCGGGGCCAGCGGAGGCTGCGGAGCTGAGGAAGGGCCTGGAGCATCTCCGTGCCCAGGACAGGCTGAGGGAGCTGGGGCTGCTCAGCCTCGAGAGGAGCCCCAGCTGAGAGGGGTCCTCAGCCCTGGGTGTCCCTGGGTGTCCCTGGGTGTCCCTGGGTGTCCCTGACTGTCCCTGGGTGTCCCTGGGTGTCCCTGGGTGTCCCTGGGTGCAGGGAGGGCTCCGAGCAGGGCCCAGGCTCTGCTCTGGGGCCCAGCAGCGGCACCAGAGGAACGGGCAGGGACTGAGCCCAGGAATTCCCCCTGCACAGGAGGCAGAACTTCTGCCCTGGGCAGTGCCCAGCCCTGAACAGATCGTGCAGAGAGGCTGTGGAGTCTCCTCACTCGGGACACCATCCTGTGCCCTGTGCCCTGTGCTCTGGGATGGCCCTGCTGGAGCAGGGAGGTGGCACCAGAGGAGCCACTGTGGTCCCTCCAGCCTGACCCAGTCTGGGGTTCAAGACTTGACTCCGAACTTTCCAAGTGCAATAGAGCCACGTAACGCTGCAAGGCAGGGGGGGAAGAGAGGAGCACAACAATGAACCTTAATGTGGATTACTGCAGCTCCAAATGAGTCCCAGGGAAGCACAGCTGCTTTCCTTCGGAACAGATGTGTCCTGGAAAACAGGCAGAGCAGGCGATGAGCAGCGCCCGGCTCTGGAGCCAGGCGTGGTGAAACCCTCCGAGGAGGGGAATGCATCTGGTGCCTGGGGAGCTGCTAAAGCTGAGCTCGGGGAGCAGGAGCTCGCCACAATCACCCTGCAGGAAAACAGGCTCCAGGCACGGCCAGCAGTGGTTAAAATAAACCCCAAAATGTGCTTCCCCAAGGAGCCACTGCTCTGCCCAAGGGTTCGGGCACCTCACACACGGATCGCTGCTGTCACACCCGGAACAGCTCCTGGCCAAGGCAGGGACATTGGGAACATTGGAGCTCGTACTGGTTTGGTGTCAGGGTCACTCCTCAGAAGCTCAGCGCCGAGCCAAGGACAGCCCTGCCCAGGGCAAAGCCAGGCTGGTGCTGCTGCTGCTCCTCCTGCAGGACCAGCCCACCCCAGGGAGGTAAAGTGTCCCCACGGCTCCCAGAGCCGCCCCTGCCCTGGGCACGGACAGCTCCCACTGCCCAGGCTGCTCCAAACCCTGTCCAGCCTGGCCCTGGACACTGCCAGGGATCCAGGGACAAAAATAATCAACATTCAGTCATTAATCAAAAGTACTTTTTGGAAGCAGATATCCTCTATACAACATTCTGCTCTGATATTAGCAGGAGCCAATTTTTTAAACTCAGCACTTGATTAAGATGAATAAATTGAATTGCCTTGATGAAGAAGCTGAAGAAATGCACAGAACTACCTCTGGCTGTAAAATTACATTTAAAAAAATACATTTATGTCCCCTTTGATTCAGATAAGCCACAGTTTGATCCCGACTCCAAAGGCGTTTCCTCACGTACTTGCAGCACCCTGGACAGCTCAGCACCAGCCTCAGAAAAGGGGCTACTGCAGGACGGACAATTTATTGACTAAATTAAAGCTGCTACATCGTGATAGGGTGCAGTCACTCCATGAGACTTGCTCCTTTCTTCCTCGCATCCCCAGCAATTTAAATTTTTTTCTCTTTCCCTTAGAATATAATTTTAACTGAATAAATTAACAGAATTTAAATGATCCAATTCTCAGGTTTGTGTTTGATTTTTGAATAAAGTTAGTAAATCTAAATATTGCAAAGCTGAAAAATATGAACATCAGGGCAATTTATAAGAAATGGTCTGTACAGGAACAGCACCTTTGCCCACAGTAAAATTCAGGTTATTGCTGTAGGTGCTTCATGGCAGAACATTTAAAAGTCAAGAAATCAGCTTTGTTACTGTGGATACATAGGAGGGGGAAAGGAAGTTTCTGAAAAATTCATTACAGGCCTTTTTCTGTGAATAGTTCTGATATCACCAATCAAAGCCTCTGATGCCAGCGTGTTCCAGCCGAGGTTTGGAAGAGCCCTGAGAAGAGAAAGCTTTTATGCCCAATTTATCATTGTAAATCCAGCCCAAATCTCCACATATAAACCTGGGGGTGGAATTAAGGGTAACAGCAATTGAGCTCTTGGTTTTCAAGGCTCGTTGAGGCACCTCAGCATTTTGTTATTCTGTGGTTCAGCACAGAGGTTAATTAGTGCTTGTAGTGTGGGCTCGCTGAAAACCTCTTGTTTTTAAACCTCTGAAGTTATTTTTAGCTTTCTTGCAGCCCAAAAAAAAAGATTTCTTTTTCGTGTTCCTCTTTTCCTTCAGCTCACCAAGTGTCCAGACACTCAGGAACTCCTGGCAGCTCCCAGGAAGATGCAGTGGAAGCTGTGAAATCACCGTCTCTCTGTATTTTCTGGTAATCTCTAAATTACAAACACTTGACTTGATAGAAGCACACAAACTTTACAGATAAATGTTTGGGTTTAAGACACTGCTTTCGTCAATTAACCCAGAATTTATCTGGGAAATTATTTCAGTTTTGGCATTTTCCAACCTGTTGGATTATTTGCTTAAAAACCAAAGTCTTGGGTTTAAAATCTATTTTCTGATCTCTCTGAAAACTCAGGATATCCTTGATCAATATCTAATTCCTTGGTAAAGCCCCCTGAGCTTTGCTCAACAACTTGATATGAAAATAAGTTCTGCACTTAATAACCTTCTAATGAAGAAGTGCTTTGCACTGGGTTTAAAATTCGCTGCTGAGCAGTGTAAGTGACTCTCTCCTGAGCCTGTGGTATGAGAAAACTTCCTAATGCACCTTCTCCAGGCTCGCCAATATTCCAATAACCCACTTTTCCTGCCCAGGATAGACAGTAATTGTCTTTAATCCCTTCGCTTGGGGATTGGTTCATCCTCTGCTTCCTATCACCCCTTTCTGAGCCTCCTCCCCCCATCCTCCCAAAGTTTTGAGGCCAAGCTGAAGTTTGTGTTCCAGACTGAGCTGTAAAATACATTTGTATCATTATTTATGGTGCTATTTATAGCACTTCTTGACTTCGTCCCATTTGTTACACAAGGTATTCTCTGGATTTTCAATTTTCTTTAATGTACTTCAAGGTTTTCTACTCTGTGAGAAGAAACTCGAGTTGCAGCGAGCTCTGGCCACGGGTGCTCCTCACGCTGAGGGGGGCACGGGCAGGGAATTAAATTCCATGGATGACCTGGAACATTTTCATCATTGTTTGGGCAACACTCTCAGGGACAGGGTGTGACTGTGGGGTGTCCTGTGCCGGGAGCTGGATCAGTGATCGCTGTGTGCCCCTCCCAGCTCGGGATATTCCATGATTTTATGATAATTAACTGATACTGGAGATGAAGATTTGGCCACGCTTCAACCCCTCTGATTTAAGCAGGTGGGTAAGAAGATGAGTCTGAACCCTGTGAGCTGTGGGTAACTGCAAAATTTGTGAATATAAACACGAATGGAACAAAACAGAGCATTGGGGCAACTTCAGCAAGAACCCACAGCAAAGACCCCTGGGCTTTTGTTTGATTTTTGTTTGATTTTTTCCTGATCTACTCTCAGGCCTTTAAATTTCTGCTAAATGCCAAGGAGAAACTTGTGTTCCTGGCCTTGCTCAAACGGGTTATTTCTACCTCATCCCATCTCAGTCACTTATTGTCATATAATTCATAATAAAGCTCAAGCTGGAAAATGGATTTAGAGAAAATTCCTTCATAACTCTCAGTAATTGTTACCTGGAGCAGCAGTTGGCATCCATATGGAAGGAGCTCAAACCCAACATTTAACAGAATTATTATGACTTACATAAACGGGGGATTTGGCCATTTATCTAATTCTCTGTGAATATATGAATCCAAGGTGCCGAGTTTCCAACTCTGCCTCAGCAATCTGTTCTGGAATGGCTCCCCCCGGTCCCTGCGATGGGAGGGAGGCTCTGGCTCAGCTGAGCTGCTCAGCTGCGTTCCACCCTGGGAGAGAGGAGCCCGGGAAGGTTCTCCCTGTGAATCCCACTGGGGGTGGCTGGGAGCTTTCAGAGCCGTTTTCCACTGGGAACACGAGCGCTCCCTTCCCGTGCCCTGGCTGAACGCACGCGGCTCTCTGAGGAGGGTTCCCGTGGAACCAGCTCCCGGATTTCCAACCCTGCTGCTCTGCTGCCCTGGATTTCAGCAGCTAGGTCCGTGTCCAGGACGGGCCCTTCCCACGATGGAGCAGGACCCCCTCTCCTGGAGCAGCCAGTCCTGTTTGCACAGCCTGGACGTGGAAAGCAAAACCGAGGCCTCGGATCAGAAATGCCCCGGTGAGGACAGAGCACACACAGAGGGGAAAGAGCGAAATCCCCTCATTTGGGAAGGGAAGAGGTAAAGCCTGGACCTGCTGAGCTTCCAGGTGGGACCTGCTCCAGGCAAAGCCCTGGCTTTGTGAAGGTGCACCAGGAACCCTCTGGCTGTGGCCTGGGTGTCCCATGGCCCTGAGCAGGAGCCAGGAGAAGCTCAAAGGCTCCCATGTGTGACCATTCCTTTACAAAGTGTTTGGAATTTCCTAGAATGGATTTCAGATCTATTCCCTGTCCATCGCCCCTCCGGAGGTGTGGAGGGAGAGACTTCCTCTGCAGGCGCAGCAGGAGCTGCAGGAGCTCAGGACAGTGACTGCACCCCGGGGCAGGGCTGGGAGGGATGAAGGAAGAATGAGCTGCACAGCACCAGTTCTCTGCACAGTGTGCCTCCAGGAGACCTTGGGCTGGATCCAAACCTTATTAAATCAATAACTGTCCTCTGACTGACTGCAGCAGGCTTGCAGCAGGCTCCTAATGAGAACAGGAATTTTCATTTAAGTTTATAAATATATATATACCTACACGCACTTTTTATATTATATTTTCTGATGCAGACCAGCCCGCCTGGCTGAGACAGAACTATGCAAATTGAAATTTGATTTGCTTTCCAGGCTGGTATTTGAGAGATAAAATAGCAAAATCTTTCTTAGGTAATTGGACAACAGCAGAACCTGTGGACACAAAGGGAATTTCCCTGGAGAGTGTATTTCTCTCCAGAAATGTCAGATTTGGTGGGCCAGGCAAAGCCATCGAGCTAAAACTGAGCAGAAACCTGTCACACATCCAAAGGCACTGAGATGTGGTTTCTCAGTCAATAAAATGAAACTGCTGAGTTTAACGGTGACGCTGAACTGCGTGCACAGCCACGCCCAAGCAGTGCTGGCACGTTCATTAAGTCTGTGTAAATTCGTGATGAGCCTGCCCACCCCCAGGCTGCGATACGGGGGAGAAATCCCCCGGGAGATGCGGGGTCGGGGCTGGGAGGGGGAGCCCAGGGCCGGCTGCAGCGGGGGACGCTCCAGGCAGAACTGTCGCGGTGGCACTGCCCCTCCGTCCCTCGCCGTGCCCGCATCCCAGCTCTGCTCGTTCCCGAGGAACCCTGCTCTGGTGCGTGGAACAGGCTCCACCTTGGTTTAAAGCCAAAGAAAAGCTCCCAAAGGGAGGAAGAAGCACCACTACAAAATGCCCACAATGTGGAGGCTCTGTCTGGATCACAGGGAGCGAGTCCAACACCTGCCAGGAGTGGGGAGCAGCAGCAGGGCTGTGCCCTCGATTCCCTCAATTCCCTCAGGATTATTCAGGCTGGAAAAGACCTCTAAGACCATCGAGTCCATGTCTGAGGAGATCCCTGGAGCCCCCTTAGGCCTGGTCCTGATTGCCAGGGCTTGGCACTGCCAGGAATCGCCGTGGGGACGGTCCCTGTGCCCTGGTTTAGCAGAGGGGTCACAGCAGGGCCCTTTCATCCCTTTGCAGAGACCCTCGAGCCAACACCACCAGCGCGTGGTGCCACTGGGGAACCACTGAGTGCGATTTATAACGAGCTCATTTACATCTGGGGGAGAACATTCATTTTATTTACGTTTCCGATACGCAGCCGATGTATTGGGAATATTAATACACGAGTTTAATTAGGAATCTCCGTGTAGGAACCAGCACACAAGGCAATCAACACATGGAAATTGAGGGCACGGTCTGGCGCCTCCGGAATGCTGGAGACAAGATTCCAAGCGTGTGGCACTAACCAGGAGTGCACGGTCAGATGCTTGCTCAGTAAAGTCCTCGCGTGATTAAATTGGCACAGAAAATACCCCCACATCCCTCTCACAGGGCTCCTTCTCCTTCCAAATGTCACTCCTGACCTCTTGGGCAGCTTTTTGCAATGATCTACATTTTTTCATAGTTACTGGCAATATATGCAAGGATTCTGGATAAGCCCGGACATCAGTAACACCTCTGGATCACAGAACCAGCCATGTAAAAAACAATTTCTCTGGCAGCTCTTAGGAAAGGACAAGGAGGCTTCCTGTGGATTCAAGGCTTTCTTAAGAAAGGTGCCCCTTATCAGTCAAGTTGTTTAAAGGATTCCTGAAAATATTAGGGAATGTATGGGAGGTGCTCTTTGGAGCACAGAAATAATAATACCTCTGCTTAAGAATACACACCCTTCTAATAGAGGAGTGATGATTATTTACATCTTCTGGGGGGTGATGGCTGTACATGAGCCCTTTTGGTGACACCTTCAGGGGCCACACAGAGGTCTCACAGTGCAGTGAGTTTAATCCCTCTACGAAGTCTCTGGAGCAGGTTTAGAGTTTCTACAGAATAAATCTGCAGATTAAAACTGCAGCACCTGAAGGACCCCTCAGTTTCTTGCCCTAATTCAACAGGTGCTGAGCAGACGAGGAGCTCTGCCAGGCTGGAGAGGTGTGGGGTTGGCACCACACCCCTGACTGAGCCGGGACTCCAAACCTGTGCTCCCTGCAGCCTGATCCACCTGGATCTGCTGTGCCACGGAGCTGATCCCTGTGCTGGGATCTCCAGCAGCTCACCAAGGGCTCGTGGGGGCAGCATCTCACCCCACACCTCACACCCCACATCCCAATCCCGCACCCCACATCCCAATCCCGCACCCCGCATCCCAGTCCCACACCCCACACCCCACATCCCAATCCCGCACCCCACATCCCACACCTCAGTCCCACACGTCACATCCCACACCTCAATACCACACCCCACACCCCAATACCACACCCCACATCCCAATCCCGCACCCCACATCCCACACCTCAGTCCCACACGTCACATCCCACACCTCAATCCCACACCCCACACCCCAATCCCACACCCCACATCCCAATCCCACACCCCAGATCCCAATCCCACACCCCACACCCCACATCCCATATCCCACATCCCATCCTGGGCAGCAGAGGCTGGGTGATGGCTCCACCTTTACCCTCATCAAGGAAAGGGAGGAAAACCCTTCTGCCACAACTGAGCTGTGGGGAGGGAAGGTGGGAAATCCACTGCCAAATGCGGTGAGGAGAGCACAAGGACAGGGGGCTCCAGGGTGAGGAGGGGCTGCTTGAGTAGCAACTGAGACATCTCAGACTTGGCTGATGGAAAAAACTCCTCAATAACCCTCCTTTGGCTGCCAGTGGCTAATGACAACTCCCTCCCCTCCCCATAGCCTGGCAAATTTGTCTGTAGGAAAATGCCTTTTGTCTCAAATGAAGACTGGGCTAATCTAAAAGCCAAATCTGCTCAATTAGAAAGGGCCCTTCCCTCACTCCCCGCTGGCTCCTCACCCCTGGAGAGGGAACCTCTTGCCCCGGGTATTCTCCTGAAGGCCTCATCTCCTGGGCTTAACGAGTCAGCACTCATTTCCTTTATTTACGGGAAAGGACCACATTCTTCTTCCTTCTGAGTACCAGAAATCGTGGGAAAAGCCAGGGCAGGCAGAGCTAACATGCGATCAGTTGGGCCCGGGGAGGCCAGGATGGGCCTGCCCGAAGGGGCCTCCCGGGGCTGCTCCGGGAAGATCCCGCGCTTCAGACGCTTCCCCCCAAAAATCAACACGGCTGGAGGATCCAGAGGACCCAGCCGTGCATAATTAGCAAATTGCCATTCATTATGCATTTTTTGGAACCACTGCTTCTCTGCGTTTTCCCCGCCAGGCTCAGACTTCCTCTTTTCCAGCTTCTGGATTTATTATTAATCGCTGGGTCTTAGGCACAGCCAGAGGGTCTCCAGTCAGGGACAGGATAAATTCCATTGTGTTCACAGGGTCTGGGATGTTCATAACTCCCAGCCAGTGATCTGGCTGCCTGTCCCCAGGGCAGAAGTGGCTCTGGGTGACCTCTGGGGGATGTCCCCAGCTCACAGCAGCACCGGGGCTGTCCCCTGTCCCTGGGTGAGCAGCCACAGCCCAGAAAGTTCTCCTTGTCCTCGTCACCCCGCGGGCACTGCCTGTCCGGCTCCGTGAATCCACCGTGTCCTTGGCTTGCTCCACGTCCCGGCCTCACAGAGCCAGCCTGGACCTTGGCCTGACATTCCTTTACCCTCCCCATGGCTCTCTGTCAGCTCAGGGTTCCTTGATGGATCACACAGAGCCAGAGCCCTCTCATAGTAAAGGAAATAATCCTTTTCCTGCTGTCCTGGGGTTTTATGTGTTTGGATGCAGATCCCAGTAATGGAGACTGGGCTCAGTCCTGTCCCCGAGAAAGGTCCCCAGCTGTGCACAGCTGCTGTGTCATTGAGGTACATTATGTACATTATGTATATTATGTTTGTTATATGGGGATGTGCAAAGCAAAAAACACGGATTTTCCAACTCTGCTGCAACATTTTTGTTAAAAAGCCCACCCTGAGGGCAGAGCAGCAGCCAATGGCCACTCACCCAGAGATGCCGGGCAAGGAGCCGACAGTGGCCGCGCAGGGGGGCCCTGTGCTCGGGGGTCACAGCACAGGTCACAGCACAGGGTCACACTGGGGGCTGAGCTGCTCACACTGGCGGGTTTGGGATCCCCTCCTGTGTCTCTGGACTCCCAAGGGATTTCCCATGGGATGAGGGATCCCACACCCCCCCAGGTCACAGCACAGGGTCACACTGGGGGCTGAGCTGCTCACACTGGCGGGTTTGGGATCCCCTCCCGTGTCTCTGCACAACCCAGAGGTTTCCCATGGGATGGGGGATCTCACACCCCCCCAGGTCACAGCACAGGGTCACACTGGGGTCTGAGGTGCTCACACTGGCAGTTTTGGGATCCCCTCCCATGTCTCTGCACACCCCAGGGGTTTCCCATGGGATGGGGCTCCCGAATCGCTGTCGTTACGAGGCCGCTGCACTCCTCAGGCTGTGTCACCCCAGTGCAGCTACAGGCTGCAACACGCCCTGAAATAAGGCAGCAATTCTATTTTAACACTCCTTGAGTAACAAATGAAACCGCACTTAACCCTACATTTGGTTACTGAGCGCTGCAGCCGAGCAGAACTCACAGCTCCCTCGCGCATACCTGAACCAGCACATATGGTCCACTCTCACTGCCAACAAAATGAAGTGGAAGAGTTCCACAGGAGAGGATTCTCGCTGAAGGATTAAGGAGTCCGCACTTAACAAGTTGCCACCCTGAGAACTTTTGTTACTTCTTTTTTTTGTTGTTTTTTTAAAGGGATAATGCTTCTAGATAATATTAATGTAAATTATAAGCAAAGGAAAAACACCACCAAATGATCCTCATTCCCAACCAAAATCCAGATCACCACCTTTAGGACAGCTCTCCTTGTTTTGACTGGATTAAAACAATCACAGTATAACATAAGACATTTCAGCTTGGTCTTTGAGTCAAACCTCTGAGCCAACATCCCCCATTTCCCTCCCGAGGTCAGGAGCAGACCCAGATTTCCATATTTTCTCTCAGACCATTCTGCTTCCCACGTCCCCTCTCTTTCATGATGGGGAACATCTATTTTTATGATTCGTACCCATGCACTTGGTACTTCTATGACATTTTCAACCTCTGCCTCTCGAAGTGCTTTTCAAGGGTGGCTATGAGGCACCTCACAATTTAAGATGGAAAAAATCCTGGCAGCAGCTCAGAGACAGATTCAGCTCTGCTCTGTTCAAATGAAGCCAGACCTTCCTTTTACCTGCTCTGAATTGCAAATACTCCAAATTCCAGCTCCTTCTGGCATAATATTCCTTTGTTTTCACTTGCATTTCCTGTTTAAAATAAGTGTAACGTTGTTCCCACTTTGGTAATGATCCCTCAAATATTAAATAAATGGCAGCAAAGGCTCCCTGTTATTTTGTGCCTGTTACATCTCTCCTGCAGGAATTTAGAACCTCCTGACAACACACATCATATGGGGAGTACGTTCAGGAGGAAATTTCATGGCTGGAAGGCAATAACTGTGGGATTTAAGCAACTGAAACTCTGCATTCCGCTCAGTGAGGAATATCTTTTTGTGTAGGATACATCCCGAGATTCGTCTCCCTTTTAGCGCCATCAGAACAGAGCAGCACCAGAGTTCCACCACAAACACCTTTGGATCCACCAGCAGATGGCTGAATCTCCCACAGCAGTGAAATGCTACCAAGCCACGGCTGAAAATACCTCCCAAACAGGACCTTGGAGACCCATTCTGGGCAACCTCCACGCTGAGCACCCAACGCTTCGCCTCTTACACTGCCCATTGTCTTTTCCAAGAGATTCCACTTCTCTGCACCAACAACCGGCAAACCGAGGCGGGACCGAGCTCCGGCACATCCCAGTTCTCCAGCTCGGGGTATTCCTGGGAGTGTGCTGGGGAAGCTCTGACCTTTGTTTGCAGTGGCCCCTCAGGGAGCTGTGCGTGCCACTCTGAGCAGGAGGCTGTGGCTGTGCACGCTGTGCCTCCGCACCGCCACGGCAGCGTGGGCTGAGCTGGCATTTCTGGCACATCCACAACTCCCTGATCCCCCCGAAACGTGCCACGGCTCTCAGAACCCCAACCCCTCCCCAGCACGGAACAACCACCACCAGGTGCAGAACCTCCAAGTCCCGACGAACGCAACGGCATTTCCAGGGTGTTTAGAGAGAACAAGCACACTGCTCCTCTTTGGCTTTCGAATCCACGGGTGTGGGAAGAACCAACCCTGAACATTTGCCACACGTCCCCGTTACTTACGGTTGAGAGGCAGGCTGGCATTGGTCGTCCCTAGCTTGTTGGCAGCGACACAAGTATAGTTGCCAAAGTGCTCTTCTGTCACATTGGTAACAGTAAGAAGGGATCTTGTACTATAATTTTTAATAGTGATTCCTTGTTGACCATTGATCAGTCTAGAAAGCAAAAAGAAAATGTCTATAACTCATATACCACAACCAAGATTTATTTATTTTCATAGCTTTCTTTTCTCTCCTGGTTTTACAGGCAGCCCTGGGAGCACCACGAGCTCTTTGCAAGCTCCCAGTGCCTGTGCCAAGCACAATTCCCGGCACTTTGGAGAGGCCATGGACAGCCCTGGGGCTGGGGGTGCTGAGGGGAACGGTGCTGCCTGCGTGTCCTGCAGCTGAGAGAAAAGAAACACCCACGGCCCTTCCTGCCTGAGGAGAGGGGGACAGAAACTCCCGGATGCAGAGCTGGGATTTTCAGCTGGAAATTGAAATACCCTCCCTGGGGCAGAAAGGTGTTGTGGTAAAGTCTCAGAGGGGTTTTACAGCCTCTGGAGTTTGTTGTGTCCGTTCATGGCCCTGGCTGATGGCAGGTGAGGATTAGGAGCCAGAAATGCAACTCCATGGGATTGTGACCGTGGCTTTTTCAGCCTCTGGAGTTTGTTGTGTCCTTTCATAGCTCTGGCTGGTGGCAGGTGGGGATTAGGAGCCAGGATTGTGACCAGGGTTTTCTTTATGGGGCTCGGCAGCTGCAAATGAGCCTTGCAATTAGGGACAGCTCCAGCAGCACTGCTGAGGCAGCAGCCTGGACAGGATCAGGTAATGAAGCACAGGAAAAAGCCAAATCAGGAGTCTTTTCACCCGGCTTTGAGCTTCCCACCCCAAATTCATAGGAAAAATACAGGTGATTTGATACTGCTCCCAAAGCCACGTCAGGAGCATCGCTGGGCACTGGGACAAAGCAAGAGGACCAACTTTAATGATGTTGTCGTAGGCAAACCACATCTGACCAAACAAGGAGATGAGAAGGGAACTGTGTTATTAAAAACTCGCTACAGTTATTACTCATAATTCCTTCTGTTTCCCATAAGGAGCAGAGTTTTGGATTAAGAATACAATTTTTGTCTGCTATATTGAAGGATATAATCATATATCCTGGGAATTAATGCCATCTTCTACCGCTCTGTCTGAAAACCTCGGCAAATCTGTCATTAATTGCACTTGGGCAGGTTGTGGACTGAACACTGCTCATTGTTATGTGAGTGCCTCTCTTCCCACTGGATCCCTGCACGTGCTGCTCACACGGGGATTTCTCCTCCCTGGGCAGTTTGTGTTGCTGCTCTTCCAGCCCAGGGTTGGGGAGAGGACACGGCACATCCCATGGGCACAGAAACATAGAAAAATGGGATTGAAGTGCCTGGTTTGGGGTGAACACTGCTCTTGGAAGATTCAGCTTTTCTCCAGAAAGAGAAAACTTTGCATGTGCTTCTGCACAAGGATGTTCTCCTCTAAACCCACCAATGGCTGTCCCTCTGTTTCCTGCCTCTCCTGCAGAAAATTCCAAGAGAGTTCTTCACTCCCAACCCCCCATGCTGTGCTGCTCCCATGCACAGGGTGCCCAGAGCAGCTGGGGCTGCCCCTGGATCCCTGGAAGTGTCCAAGGCCAAGCTGGATACTGGGGCTTGGAGCAGCCTGGGATGGTGGGAGGTGTCCCTGCCCATGGCAGGAGGTGGAATGGGATGGGATTTAAGATCCTCTCCAACTCCAGTGTGGGGTCCTGTGGTTTGTACCAGCCGTTTCCAAACCAGCTCCACCCTTTTGCCCCATAACCAGAGTTTGAACTACACCATCTCCATTTCAGCTGTAAGGTTTACCTCCTTTTTTCCGAGAAAAAATGGAGTGTTGGGAATTTGCTGTCCCCACGCCCTGTCACAGGGGACATCCGCCTCAGAAAAATTGAATGTCTGCCTGCTGTGACCTGCCGCCTTGGCCAGGCTGCCCAGGGACGAGGTCCCAGCTCTGGGCCCTTCCCTCGCACAGCTCCCACGTCTCCTTCCCTCGTGTCCCTGCTGGGAAGGGGCTGATGCTGCGGGGTCAGGACTGGAAGATCTGGAGCAAACGGGGCTGGACAGAGATGCAAATCAATGAGCACACAGTTCCCAGGAGCTGGCCCAAGCTGCCCAGGCTGCAGTCGGAGGGTGTCCGTGTGCAGCTGCAGGGAGCAGATGCTTTTCCTGGGGAATTCATTGCTCCGTGCGCTGCTCGGCCGCGCTTTGGACTGAGCACGCATTTACCATTTATTATCTGGGCCTCCCCCAGGGACTCCCGGCCTGGAACAGCATTTGGGGTGTGTGCAGCCACCCTGCACGTGCCTTCCCCTTCTGCTTTGTGCCACTTCCAGAGGGAAGAGTGATCTCCTTCTCGTTGCAGGGGTGGCTCCCACGCATCCCCAGCTCCCCATCAGCGCCAGCGCCCGGGGCCCTGCCTTTGCTCTCATCTCTGAGTACCTGCACGTTGCTGTAATTGATGGAGCCATGATAATGAGTTTTGTTATTTCAAATGTAAGTCCTGTTTGCTTTGAGAAGGAAAAGGGAATTAATATTTTAATATTTTATTTAGGTGACTTTTGGGCTTCTTCCCTGTGGCTGTTTAACGTCTGAGTTCTAATTTCTGTAACCCCAGAACATAACCTGAGAGCAGATGTGGGTTCAGAGCTGGCACAGTGAAGCCATTCTGCTCTCCACAGGGAATCCTCAACAATCTTCAAAGCTACACACATTTCTAACACTCCATCCCTGGAAGTGCCCCTGGATCCGTGGAAGTGCTCCAGGCCAGGTTGGAGGGGGCTTGGGGCACCCTGGGATAGTGGAAGGTGTCCCTGCCCATGGCAGGGGGGTTGGAATGGGATAAACTTTAAGATCCCTCCCAACCCAACCATGTGATGTTTCTATGACAATTTTAAGATACTTTTATTAACTTCTCCCCCAGATTTTCTCTTCCCAGCTCTCCCCACCCTGTGCACCAGCACCTGTGGGAAGTTACTGAGCAGAACTCCTGGGGACACAGTGATCAGGCAGAATTAGCCCTCTCTGCCTCAAAGAGCAATAACTTAAACTCAGTGCAGTCTGTTACTGCCTCTATGTTTAGCTTTAATGGTTATTTTATGAAGAGATGATCCCTGGAGTCTGAGAATGGTGGGTTTGGATTTACATTAATCTCAGCAACAACAACGCAGTTTCCACCCCCAAAAGCCTTGTTTCAGACACTGAACGCACAGTTATGATTTCAGGGCTAACTCCCACTGCTAATTTATTGAACAATCCATCCAGATTTCTAAAAAAGAGGAGTCCCAGTCCAAGAGTATCTGAAAAAAATGGGATCCTCTCTATTGTGCTAGCAGAAAATCCAGCGGGGTGTGCACTCCCAGGGTGTAAATTCAGCCGTGGAGTACGGCTGCAAATTACCTGCAGGGTAATGTGGGGGCTCCTGTGAGCTCCCTCTGAGAGCTGAACCTTCTCAGCTCCGTGTCAGAGCAGGGCCTGGGCTGGCCAGGGCTCATCCTGAGCTGGCCAGGGCTCATCCTGGGCTGGCCAGGGCTCATCCTGAGCTGGCCAGGGCTCATCCTGAGCTGGCTGCCCGTCACCCAGAGGCAGAGGGGAGACACTGCATCCAAAACCAGCCAGTGGGGATTTCCCCCTTTCCTGCAAGGGCTCAGAGATCCCCAGCACCTTTGTGTACCAACAGCAGCTCACAGGATCCCCTGAGCTGGGACGGACCCCCGAGGATCATCAGAGCCCAACTCCTGAAAGGATGGAGCATTAGATTTAACTCAGTATTTGAGCAGCAAGACCCAGCAGGACAGAGCGTTTCCTGCTGAGGTGAGACACCAACCAAAACAGGAGCAGAAGCACAACCTGGGTGTCCTGAAATGCTCTGCTTCACCTTCCCTGCTGCTGCCGTGGCACTGAATGTGCTCAGCAGAGAGGAATTTGGTCAGAATTATAAATAGAAAGGTGGTCAGCACGCTGGGAGCTGCTAATTGAACCCAAAGTGCCAAAACCTGCTCTCCCACAAAAATACACTTTTCCACAAAAAATACTGCCACAGAAAGGGTGTTTGTGCTGCAACTGTGCCCAGGATGGGCACAGCACAACCACGAGCAGCCACGGAAATGGGATGCGGATGGATTTCACCAAGAGAGGAGAAACATTTCCTGCTCCATGTAGGAAAGACCAGTTTCAGAGAAGCTTTAGGATATGGTGGGATGCAATGGCTCAGCAAAGAGGGAGGAGGACAGCAGTTCCTGCTGCAGGAGGGGAGCAGCTGAGACAGGAGCCGACAGATGGCTTTCTGTGAAAAAGGGTCATTAATATTCTCCTGCCAGCTCCCAGGTTTAATGGGATGTTCGAGCTGAAAAACCCAGCACTTGGAAGCTGGGAAATTCCCAAAGCTCCCCAGTTACAAGGGACAATATCCACCTGTGTTTGCACCACCGTGTGAACCCCACAGAAACGAGCTCCTGCACAAGCCAAGAGCTGCAAACCAAAATGTCCTGTTCGAAAGGAAACACCTCCCTGTTTAATGAGCTGCCTTTGAAGTCCAGGTGACTCTGCAGAGGTGCTGTCGCTGTCCCACAGCCCCCACGGCCCAGCAGAGCAGGGGGCTGCACGCAAACCCAGAACACATGGTCAGGTTTTAGGGTTCAGGCAGGGAGAGCCCCCCTGACCCCCTTGGCTGCAGTGACCTGCAGAGCTCTGCTGACCCCACGGAACACAGAGCACCCCTGGCACAGCCGGGCCACAGCTCACACCGGTTCAAAGCCTCGCTTTCAAGGGCGAAGAAGACAAATTAAACAACAATCCTTGCTGCAGATTTTCTAGTGCTTTTCTGGCCATACCCCTTCAAAGGCTGGAATTCCTGCAGCACGTTTGGAGTCAGGCAATGTTTGGATATTTCTGCAATTCCCACTCTCACGGGACAGGAGCCACGGGCAGCTCTGGGAGCCTGCAGCTCCAAGCACCCGCTGCTGGAGCTCAGGAAGCTGCTGGAATGGTCACCCCGGGGCAGCCCCAGCCTGGCAGCAGCCCTGGCACACGAGGGGTGAGCGAGCAGTGGCTACTTACTTCCTCTCTCCTCTGTACCACTCAAAGACCGGGGCAGGCACTCCTGCACCTTCGCACCGGATCAGGCCGTTCCCTCCAAGCACCACACCGCTGGATTTAAGTTCCTGAATTGTGGGGGCAACTGAAAAATAAGAATTGTAAAGTGGACATTGGCATCTGGATAGGCAGGACACCCAACGCCGCTGCTCCTCCTCGGCCCCTCCGCCTGGCGCGGGGTTTTCTCCGGCTTGAGCCACATTCCACCACTTTGTGCTCCAGCAGAGGGAAAATGATCCCACGCTGCAGATCCTGCTCCGTGTGTCTGGTGCAAAAACCCAGCTGAGACGAGAAGAGAGAGCAACCCAGTCCTGGAAAGAGCTGCTTTTCCGACAGTTACCCAACACAACCCGCAGCTATCGGCATTATTTAATTAGCTGTCAGTAGTTAAATCCTGAGCACTGCGAACAGCCCAGGAGCCCCAGCACTGGGGCACTGAGAGGTGTGGCACGTCCCCAGGGCCAGCACCTCTTATCTCCTGCATCGGCTGCAAACACCCACGAATCCACAGCTCAGGCAGCCTTTGAGAGCTCAAATGAAAGGAATAAACCTCCAAAATTATGAGCCAACCACAGATACCAGAGAAAAGTGACTTTCCCGTCATTCCACTGCATATGGAGTTGTTTCAGTAAGTGCATTTTGTCTTTTTAAATAGCAAACATCGTAAATAGTAATAAACTTTTTGAGCTTAGAACTAGAGACACAAATAAAGATGAAAAGCAATTGTCAGGTTTTCCAGTTGCCAGCAAAAGGAACCACCAGCTGAAAATAAAAGACAGCAAATTTCTCAGGAAAGAGATTATCAAAGGCAACAACTGCCTTCTCCTGGAACTTTTTATGTTCTCTGGTTTTAAACAATAATTTATGTGAATCATCAAAACGCTGTAAAAACCAAACCACATAACTTACAAATAATAATCTGTTTATTTTTTCCCAAGGAGCTCTCCAGATGTTATTTTAAGGTGTTTTTGGACACGTAGATCTCTGCCTGCCTCACTCTGCTTCCCTCAGGTTGTGGTGCTGCTCCCCCACCCCACCTCGGACCTGATCCAGGAGCTCCTCATGAGCCTTGGCTGAACCACCTGAGTGCTGCAGGGTCCCTGGGCCACCCCAGCGGAGCCTGACCCTGCCAGGAGCTCTCAGAAAAGCTAGGAAGAAAGCCCAGGGCTTGCTGGCTCGGGTTATGGCCAGGATGGAAACTCGGTGGTGGCCACAGGAAGCATCTTCCAGCCCCAAGCCAGCAGGGCTGAGTGAGCCCCACCCATCTCCACACCCCTCGAGGAGCAAACCCCTCCCTAGGTTTGTTGGGAATATCTCACGGAACCACAGGGAATTCTGGATAGGTCCCTTCCCACCCCTGGAAACAGGTGCACACCTGGTTTTACCTGGCTGTGAATTGATTATGGGGTGGACGCTGCTGTCTCAGATCTGTAGGGAAGCATTGCTGTAATTACAGCAAACCTGATCAAATCGCTTCGTAAATCTGAAATACTCAATGACTGAGTGCTGCTAAACCCTTGTGCAGCCTAATCTCTGCATGCCTTTTGCATTCCTGGCCTCCTGTAAATCATCCCAAGCGCCTCCTGATGGGATGTTCCTTTGAGTGCTCTGGGCAGTGCCCGAGCAGCTCCTGGCACCGAGCTCTGCAAAGCCCCATTTCCACAAACCCGGGGCAAACCCTGCTCTTGCCAATCCTCGGAAGGTGTTTGAGAGAGCAAACCCCGCTGTGTGACTCAGGTTAAAGGGTTAAATGTTTTCGTGAGCCTGCCTTGCAGCAGTGACAGCCACGTTCCCTCCCTCACAGCACGGCTGCTCTCCCCCGCTGCAGGAGGGGAATCTCCTGGGAGTGCAGCTGCCGTGGCCAGGGAAAGCAAAGCCGCACTCAGCACTCAGCACTCAGCACTCAGCACTCAGCACTCAGCACTCAGCACTCAGCACTCAGCACTCAGCCCAGTTCCCGACTTTAACAAAACTGGGTGAGGGAGTTTCACCTGGGGTTAGACCAGAGCTGCTTCTCCCTCTGCCGTCGCTCCCATCCTCCCACGAATCAGACACACAGCCTGGCAAACTCGCCCTTTGCCTCCAGCCTCCTCATCCCAACGATTACAAGGAACCAATCCACACATTCATTAGCTTTCACCTGGTAACATTAACGTTTGAAGGGGATAATAAATGTCTAAGCAATTTGCATGTCTACTTCTCCATAATCTGCACAGGAAAACCCACAGATTGTTTTGTTGCTCCATAAAAACAACAGGGACACGTGAAACATTCCCACTCCTTCCCTCAGGCTGTGTGAAAGATGTGACCACTGGAAGAGCAAATAAGAGATCAGCACAGGCCTGAGTCACGTCCTAAGTTCTTGTTTCTAGAAAGCACCACCTTGCTGCTTCCCGCTGGGCCTGCTCACCTTTTGCTGGGGGGTTTGGGGGGTTTGGGGATGTTTTTGTTTTGGTTGGTTGGCTGTTTTTTGCACAAAAGCAGAACATCGCTGGCAATGCGTTTCAGGGTGAACTGGTGCACAAAGACCTGCAGCTTGCTGCTGCTTCTCGGGCAGCTGGGAAGGGGATGAGCTGCATCCCAGCTCCAAATAACAGTTCCAGGCTCTGCTGCCTGTTTGGAAACTACTGGAAAACTTCAGAGGAGGAAATTTTCTCAGATCTCCCTTTGAGGAGTATTTCAGCTTCTGTTTGTTCGGAACAAGAATTGAAATCAATGTTCCCTGCTCCGGGAAATCCCTGGTTAATACAGGCATGGAAACACAAACAGGAGATCGTTGGAGCCACCATCTCTTGGATTTATCACTGTCAGGTTATTTTACGGTTTTTAGTCTAAAGACAAACTGTGGGATGCAGTCGTGTTCCTGGAACACTGATTAGGGAGACAAAAATCCATCAGACCTGGAAGACCGAGCAGCTCCAGGTGAAATCCCACACCCAAAACCTGCTGCTCTCGCTGCCGAGGTCTGCTCTGGAATGGGAAGAGACAAACAACTGGGAGGAGAAATTTGGTTAAAAAGAAGCTGAGGCTGAAGGGAGGTGTGGGACAAGTGAGATTCCAGCTCCAGCCCCCGCCTCAGACTCCCACAGCTGAAACTTTCCCCTCAACCCGTGATGTGGGAAGGGATTCCCGCTGAGCAGCCGGCAGTGCCGTGTGTCTGAGGGTGTGTGGAGCACCTCCTTATAAATTACAATAAACAGCCAGCAAGGAAATAACACCTTGGCTCAAAGGTATGGAGCAGCAGGAGGGAGGGAAAGCCGGGAGAGGAACGCTGGGAGAGGCTGCAGGAGGAGGGAAGGGGTGACAGCCCCCCACAGCTCCCAGGGCAGGGTTATCCCGACAAATCAACGGCTGACAGAGACACTGCAATAAAATCTAACAGGGACGTTCACAAGGAAACCTGGTGTAAAACTAATAATTTAAAATGTATTTGTCATTTTTAGGCCTCCTAAATAATGGTTATATAAAATGATAGAGGGAGAATGTGATTATCTGTGTCTGTCAGCAGCACTGGCTCCTGTGACTCAGATCTGGAGGTTTTTCTCCCTACAGTGGCTCCTTGTTCAGTCCCCTCCCGTGGTTCATCCCCGCAGAGCAGGGCACTTCAAATAAATGCCTAATTTCTGCCTTGGAAATGAATTATGGGAACTGACTTAATATCCATTTCCCCGATAGCTGTAAGTGCCTTGCTGGGAAAGGCTTTTTGGAGTGGGTGCTCCGGGACGCAGCTTCACTGGAGTGTTCCCAACGCCCTCCACGTCTGTCTCCGGGTGAGGTGGCTCAGGAGGGACAGCTGCTCCTGAGCCAAAATATGCATTTATTATCCCCAAGAAGACATGTTTAGGGATCCCCACAGGAGGGGTCTGGGCAGAAGTGTGGGAGGGAGGAGAGCTGGGCCCGGCACGCCCTGGAGTGGTGCCGGGTGTCACCCAGGGTTCGGTGTCACCACACGGGACCCACACAGGTGTCACCCCACACAGAGCAGTGGCCAAGGCCAGGCTGGACGGGGCTTGGAGCACGCTGGGCTGTGGAGGGGTCCCTCCCACAGCGGGGGTGGGATGAGATGGGATTTAGGCTCTCTCCCAACCCAAACCAGTCCCCAGTTCTGACTCTGCACATATGAGCTCCCCAACACCTTCGCATGGAAACCCGAACTTTACCCTTGAAGTTCTGTTCAAAAACAACCCAAAGTCCTGTTGAACCTGGTCCCCATCCCGGATATTTCCCTTTTGCTGTCAAGTGTCTAAAGGAAGAGTTAAACCCATGGCATTCCCAGGCACAGGGAATGCACTAACTCCAGCTCCACAGGTTTCCTCTTTTAACATTTTAATGAGCTTCGGGACTTTTGTGCACATTAGTTATGTTGCCCTAATTACTCATTATAATTCTAATGTGCATTTTATATTTAATTACAATGCTTATAAAGATTTGGTATGGACAGTAAATTATTATAACTAGCATGTGCATAATGATTATGAGCTGAATTTATTAACTTTTACATGAGCATTCAGGGCTGGAAACTTCCAATTTCACCTTTGTGAGCCCCCATATTGTCTGATTAAACCAACATTTCTGTGGCATTAATTGTAAATGTCAAGAAAAGAAAATCTTTTATTTTGCCTGTTTTCATCAGCTTTTAATTTGGCATTCTAATGTCATCTTTTGTTAGTGAAATTGCTTTGCAGGGCGTTAAGATAAAAAATTCCAGGTAAGAGAACAGGTTTCTGAGACGTGTTTTGTGCTCAGAAAAACAGATATCAGCAATATTCAAATATATTCTTTTCTGTGTATGCACCCTCAGAGTGTTTTACCAATAGAGTAACAAGTCAAACAGTGTTACTCGTACTTTATATAATTAAGATGGGCTTTCGATGCTCTGGATTATTTAATTTTTCTAATTTATTCAGAGCAGCAGCCCTACCTCTGCCCAGATTAATGGAGTGGTTTAATAATGGCTCTTCATGTCAGAACCTCCTCTGCCGTGCAGAAACGGTTGAGAGACACGACTGGAACAACCACTGGGCTCAGCAAGGAACAGGCTGATTTATCCCAGCTTTTCTTGATGACTTATCAGAACCACGGATTCCTTGGGATCTTGACATGTACATTTTCATAAATTTTATATGCAAACACAGGAGGTGTCAGTAAAAATTCAGTTCTAGATGGAACCCGGTGTCTCTTTTGCGCTTTTCACAGAATCCCAGACTGGTTTGGGTTGGGAGTGACCTCAAAGCCCACCCAGTGCCACCCCTGCCATGGCAGGGACACCTCCCACTGTCCCAGGCTGCTTCCAGCCCCAGTGTCCAGCCTGGCCTTGGGCACTGCCAGGGATCCAGGGGCAGCCACAGCTGCTCTGGGAATTCCATCCCAGCCCCTCCCCACCCTCCCAGGGAACAATCCCTTCCCAGTATCCCATCTAAATGTTCCTTCCTTCAGCTTTCCCTTTCCCACTCAGGATTTCCCTTTCCCAGCCCTGTACTTTCCATGTGGATGAACTGAACAATTGTGTCAACCCCTCGGGAGAGAGGAGCCCCAGGCATTCCCTGCGTGGGATCTGGGATGTCGCAGGGCACATCCGCTCCCCAAAGCGTGCTCCTCCCTCGGCTGCGGCTCGTGGATGGCATTACATCCACCCAAATCCCTGGCTGCTGTGCCATTTATGGGTTTGGACAGAAAACCTCCCGGTGCTGAGTGCAGAGCTTAAAACCCACGAGTAATTGTTATGTGGGTGGAAAACAGAAAAACCAGCAGCACAAAATAATACTTAATAAATAATAGGCCTCCAGACAGGAAACCTGGACAATCTGTTTTACAGGTATTTCAGGGGCAAAAAAAAGAAGAGGAAAGAACTTAATGAAGCCTCCCAAAAAGCAGCAAAGCAAACAAAGACCTTGAAGGAGCTGCAGAAGAAAAGGCAAGTTGGAAGAACTGCTTTGTTTCTCTGTCCATTGGGGTTTATCTCACTGCTGTATCTCTTTAATCCTTTTATTTTCCAGCAAAGCGCTTTTCTCCCCGTATTCCCTGCAAGCTCTGTAAATGCAGTTTGATCCCCTATTAAAGGAGCTGCTCTAGCGTGGGAACACAAACCCCTTCCTTGAGCAGCATCCAAGGAATGCAGCTCCAGCCACACGCTGACATCTGATCCGCAGGACTCGGGGATCAAACACTGATTGTGGGCATTGGCAATGGCACACCAGACCCAGAGCAGGCTGGAAGCAGCCCTGGCCCAGGGGCCCTCCCCCAGGGGAGGGGTTGCTCCCCACTCTAAGCTGTGTCAGGGCAGGGTCAGGTTGGATTTTGGGAAAGGTTCTTCCCCCAGAGGGTTCTGGGCACTGCCCAGGCTCCCCAGGGAATGGGCACAGCCCCGAGGCTGCCAGAGCTCCAGGGGCGTTGGGACAGCGCTGCCAGGGATGCCCAGGGTGGGATTGTTGGGGGGTCTGGGCAGAGCAGGAGCTGGATCGATGATCCCTGTGGGTCCCTCCCTACCAGGATATTCCCTGATCCCGTGATTCAGCCCCAGCTGCCAGGACTCTCCTCGCTTTGCTCGTGTCCACATCCCATTTGACAGAACAATTCCTGCCACCACTGGGAATGCTTCAATGAACAAACCCTCTGCTCCGTGCACTTCCCACTGCCAGGAACTTCAGAACAAGAGCAACCTGAGGGGGACAAGTGGGACAGGAGCACCTCAGATTCCCGAGATCCTTGGCCAGTGGCACCACCCTCACCATGCGGTGACTGGAACCACGCTGGACAAACACCAAACCCACGGTGCATTTGCACACCAGAACTGGGAGTTCCAGTGGGTGTGTGGGGGCTAACAGGGAAAAACGAGTCTCAGCATCCCAGAGTGGCACTGAGGAGCAGGGAGGGGGGACGGGGAAACCACCACACATCTGGTGCCCGTCCAGAAGGGAGAGCTGGCCCAGAGCCTGGCTGAGAACAGACATGAGCGCTTTGCCTTTGCTGCTTCTCTCCCTCCAAGGAAGATAAAAGTAATGGACTTCAACGAATTCCAGGAATTACTAAGTACATCTTTTGGCAGTAAAGTTGAGAAGAAAATGAATTAAAACAAGCTGGTAGTTTTCCAAGGAAAGAAAGTGTGAATGCTGACACCTGGACCAGCCTGAGCCCTCAGCTCCTTCCCAGCGTGGGATTTTTGTGGTCTCCGAGATCCTGGGATAATTAAGCATCGGAACCAATTCCTCCACTCATTTCTGTGAATAAACAGTTGTGTTTAAACTTAAATCCATTATTCAACACAATGGGGGAAAATCGGAAATCATATTCTCGTTAGCTCCCAACAGTAATGAAATCTCCAGATCCACACTTAACTACAAAAACGAGGTAAGGACCGACACTGGAATTTAGGAAAAGAACTCAAAAGGCAGAAGCAGAACTTCTCTGCAGCGAACCGATCACGTCCAGCTCAGGTGTGATTGGATCCGCTGCACATCCCCACCAGGGCAGCCAGGTGAGTCCCCCAAACGCTGCTGCCGAGGCCAGAACTCATTACTGCTGTATAATAAATGGAAGCATAAGTCAGAGTTAGCACTGAACAGATTGTTTGGGGTTGCAAAGACAGCAGCTGTCACAGCTTGACAGCTTTCTTGTTAGTGAATCAGCTTCCCTGACAGTCTTTTTGATTGAAAACCCCTGTTCCCTGACAGAGTGTTAGAGCTGATGTACATATGTAGCTCAAGAATGAGAAGGAGCCATGAAAGGTCTCGAAGCTCTTGCTCTGTATTAAAAAGAAGTGAAGTTTACATAAAGGGAGGGTTTGGCTCCCCCTCCCCGTGGCAGATGTGAGCTGATAGGAACGGGCCAGCTCTGCCGGGAGGTGACAAGGCCACACCCGGGGTCACGGCCTCAGGGGGCTCTGCTAAAAGCAATAAAGCCACGGAAATCCCAGCTGCTTTCACTCCCGGGAAGAGTCTGCGTAACAAAAAATAAAACTGTAATTTAAAAATAAAACTGTTTAATTCCACCTCAGTGTGACTCTGACAGGGTTTTCCCAGGCCTCCCCTGAGCCCAAAGGGGAGAGCCACTGATGGGCACCAGAAACATCCCGGGCTCCACAGCTTGTCCCAGGGGATGGGTTCATGTTGTTGTGACGAGGATGTCACACGTTCCTCGGGAAGGGACAACAGATCCCAAGCCAACACCTGGATGCAGGCCCAGCTTTACATGGGAGACCTGGAATTACATGGGAGGTCCCCACTGAAGGAAATTGCTGCCTTGAGAAATAATTCCTGATTTGGTCTCTTTCTCGGTATTCTCTGGGCCACTGATCCCACCAGGTGCAGAAGCAGCAGAACACCTGGGTTACGATACATCTGATATTCCACAGAATTTTGTTCCAAATACATTGGAAATGGTGCATTTTGAAGGGAATTTTTCCAACTGAATGGACTTCCCCCAGTCCAGCACCGACTCTCATGATCTTTGTGACAGGAACCAAAGGAACGGGTTCGTGATGTTCCTTGTCCTTGGGAAGAGCTGTGGAACGTTGCCGTGCCTGGAGGCACCGACCTCCATCACAGAGCCTTGTGTTTGCTCTGCAGCTCTGAGGTGCAGAAAAGGTCACTTCATCCTCAGAACAGTTGGGTTTTGTTTGAGGAGAGCAGAAGAGATGAAGAGAAGCAGCTTTATGGATTATGATGCCCGAGGAGTGACGCTGGCAGTTTTTCCTGTCTTTTGCATCCACAGCACTGCTTTGTTTTAAACTGTAAAAGCAAAATGGGACTTCTCAAAGCTCCTGTAGCGCCCATCTGCTGCCTCCACCACACCTTTGCTACCACAGGAGGTATTTGAATCTCAGCCCTGTCACAAGGAAAAATCAGGTTGCAATAATATCATCACAGCACATTTCTAGTGCAGAACCATTTCAAACTGCAATTACTGGGATAAAAAACACGAGAAAAAAATCAAGGGATGGAGAGTTGCACAAGGCTGACACTGCTCAGACCTGGCTTTTTGTGTCAGCAGCTGCACTCAAACCCCTCTGACCGTTACCTCAAAGGCTCTGCAAGGGACAGGGAGGCCTCAGCCTCGGCCCCACAGCACCCAGGAATAATGCAATTACAGGGAGAAATGTTGCTTTACAGTGTGTTGACTATTAGGAAATATTTTAAGTAATTGTTTTTGCTGAAGAGTGATCTGGGCAAAGGAACACTCCTGGAAGCTCGAGAGCTCTCCATTAATTTTGGCTCTAGCCTGGAGTCTAACACAGCTCTGCTCCAAATTGCTGCTTCAAACGCAGCAGCTCTTTAGAGATGACTCATTTCTATTAAAGCTTCAATTTCCCTGAGCTGTATTTTCGCTGGTGTTTAAAGCGGGATCACCTGGAGGCTGCAGAGCCGGCGGTGGGAAAAGGCACTGGCTCCAAGCAGGACTGGAGAGCTCCTCCTCAGCCCCTCCCTGGCTCTGCAGCCCCTCAGGCTGGGGGGTTCAACACCCACCCCCAGATGGGAGATTTTAGCACCTCTGAAGATGATGGGAGCTGCACACTGACCCTCTAGAGTGCCAAATCCATGGAGAGGAGCACATTCCTGCTGCCCCTGCAGCCAGAAGATGTAAGAAAGGCTTCAGCAGACTGGATGGACAGAGGTGTCCAGGATCTTATTGGAACCTTCCTTTGACTTTAAAATGACAGCAAGAGTAGAGCAGTAGATAAAAAACTATTAAAAACCCTTCCATGAATTTTCCTGCCCACAGATTCATGGGCTGGCCCCACACTTTCACCGACAATGGCCTGGAAGCTTCACACGGTGTCTTTGTAAAAATCAGCAACAATATATTGATTACAGTATTTCCCACCAATTTCAGGGGAGTGTGTCATGACTGCTCCGTTGTTGCACAGAATCAGGTTGGAAAAGATCTCCGAGGTCACCGAGTCCAAGCCCTGACCGATCCCCTCCTTGTCCCCAGCCCAGAGCCCTGAGTGCCACATCCAGGCCTTCCTGGGACACCTCCAAACCTCCCTGGGCACTCCAAACCTCCCTGGGCAGCCCCTGCCGAGGCCTGACCACCCTTTCCATGGAGAAACATTCCCTAATACTCACCCTAACCCTCCCCTGCCCAAGCTGCCTTTGCAGTGTGGTTCACAGATCAGGGTTGGAAACGCTGCAACACAGCGAGGAGAGAACCCGAGGGGGCTCCTGTGGCCTGAGCTCCTGATTTGCCTTTGCAGCAGCAGTGCTGGTGTTTTGCTGGAGCACCAGCTCCTTGCCCATGGAAGCAGCCAGGCTGAATCCTGCTCCTGCAGGTCCTGGGACACTTGCTGGCCCTGGGCAGCCTGGGACCCTGGGAGAGCAGCCCCTGTGCCCTGGGCAGCCTGGGACCCTGGGAGAGCAGCACTCGCTGTCCCTGGGCAGCCTGGGACCCTGGGAGAGCAGCCCCTGTGCCCTGGGCAGCCTGGGACCCTGGGAGAGCAGCACTCGCTGTCCCTGGCACACCTGCACAGTCCCCTGGCACTGCTCCCTCCCAATCAACACCTCTTGGCAGAGCGAAGCAGAGCACTTCTTTGGGAAGATGAAAAACATCCTCCTTATCTGTTGGAGAGAGATCTTGAGCACTGATGCTGCAGCTCCTCCAAGCAGCAGCGCTGGCTTTGTGTTGCCAAAGCCCTGGTGATGTGCTGTGTTAGCACAAACGCCACCATCTCTGAGCAGGGACATCGTCATCAGCTCTGCCACACTCCCACACGAGCAGCGTTGTCACGGATCTGCAGGAACCACGCAGAGTTTGCAGAACCCCTGCACAAACCGTCACCCCCCCCAGAAGAAATCGATATTAATTTAGGAGCCAAATTACACTCGAGTCTCAAACGTGAACTATATTGTTTTAATCTGACTTCTGAAATGTTAATAAAAACACCTGAAGGACATAAAATGACAACCATTACTTCACAAGAGGCTTCTTTCCCCACCAGTGAAGGGAAGTATTTTCTTCAAAGCTGCAACATTCTTTCCCTACCAACCAATTGAGTTTTTATTGAATTGGTGTAAGCTGTTTTTCATTAAGTGTTGCTATGAGATAGGACATCACATAACTCAGATGAGTTCTCAGTGATGAGACCAGCTTGCGAATTTGCTAAATAAGAATTTAGTCCTAATGGTGACCAAAAATAACAAGATAAAACCCGAAAAGCAAAAAAAAACCAACTGATGACATTGTGCAGGAACAAAACCTCCAATTTAGGATTGGAAATTCTCCAAAGACCTTTATCTTATGTAAAAAAAAACCAAACAACCCAAACCTGTTATTTGCACCGGTTTCACCTGAAATCTTTTGCTGGCAGCCCTTGACTGGTGGCTGCACCCAAACCCAGCTCTGCTGTGCTTGGTTTAAACCATGATCCAAATTTCCACAAGGGCTGTGCTGTCCCCTCACCTCCTTCAGCCCAGCGGGCAGTTCTCTGTCCTCGCACACTCGACCCGCTGATACAGAGACCAGTTGCTGGCGTTCCTCTGCCCTCAGCTGTGTGTGATGTGCTGCAGGAAATCTGCCCCCTCCATCAGTGCTCTGACAGCCTCCCCAAGACTCTGTAATTGCAGCAGTATCTCAAATGTGAGTTCCCAGGGCCGGGCTGGAGCAGCTGCACCGCAGAGAATCCCACCTGCAGAATCAGGTTAGGACTGAACAGCAGCACGAGGAACGAGCCAGGAGCTGCACTGGCTGGGATGAGGAAAGAACCTCCACACCCACATCCCTCCCGGCCTGACCACGGTGCTAACGTCCAGTGCAGGAGCCATCCCCAGTCCCCAGCAACGTGTCAGGGAGCAGGACTCCTGTCCCCACTCAGAACATCAGCACAGCTCCAGCTGTGGTCTCTTGCAAACGTTTTTGGATGAAAAGCAGTGAAGGGAGGACACTCCATTCCCCGTGCCTGCAGCAGCTGGACCTCGGGAAAGGAACCCCAGACCTAAAGGGGACCAATCCTCTCAGCTGCCTTCCCACAGGAAATCAGAGCTTTCGTGGCAAGCAGGGCAGGCTGGAGCCGTGCCTCGGGCACAGCTGGCATGGGCAGGGGCACGGCTGCTGCCTGGGGACTCTGCCCAGCACCACCAACATCACCCACACATCCCAGACCAAGGGCACCACACAGAGCAGGGCACGTCCTGCAGACCCCACAGGGCACTGAGCCCCACTGCTCCATGAAGAGAACCAAACGCGAGCCAGGAGTCAGATTTCCAGGAGTCCCCAGTGCCACTCAGAGGCCAAAATCCCCTTTTGGAATGCTAACCTGAGAACTGAGGAAAAGGTGTTTCTCCAAAGCAGCAAAACCCCTGGCAGTGAAACTTGGCTCCTAAAGCCGATGCTGACCTTAACCCCAAATCCTGAACTCAGTCAGGGATATAAAGATGGAGCTGCAAATCAGTAGCTGTTAAAAACAGAAAGAATCAGAGTTATTGATTTCTGCTTCCAGAGAAGCCCCCTCCTCCCCTCTCTTTTATTAAAGTGGAAATTAAAATTAAATTGCTCTGAGCAATTTTATACTTGGTGCCAAAGCAGAGGAGGACTGAGACCTCCAGAAAATATGTGGGCTTTGTCTTCATATTAAATAATTTAACTGAGGCAATTTTCCTTCTTGAATCCAAACTCAAAACCTTGCCAAGGAAATGCTGATCCCAGGTCAGGAATGGTTCACACACAAGGCACTTCCTGGGAAAACAGAGTCATGGTGACATGTCCAGGGACTGGCAGCCCCACCAAGCCCTGAAGTCCTGGAATGTTTTTCCCCAGGAGATTTAAGGTTACAGATATAATTAGGCCGGCGTGGCTTGTACAGGATGTCTGATTTCAAAGTAAAATCGGAGTATTATCCATAATGTTATGCAAAGCACCATAGCAACAGCGAGGAGCCTTCGAAGAAATGCTAATGAGGGGAGAAATGCTAATGAGGGGAGAAATGCTAATGAGGGGAGCTGTTCTGCACAACCCAGCCTGGCCGAGCGAAAACAAACACCCCACTTAAAATTCCTCACAAGGAACTCACACATTCCTGCATCAAAAAAAAACTCCACCGCGTGAAATTCCTTATGGAAGCATCCCAGCAGGAAGGGGCACAGGATCTGCACACAGCCTTTGGAACACACCCCCCAGCCCCACAGGGCTGGCACTGGGCTGCCTGAAAACCCATGGAAGGACTGGGATGTCCATCCAGAGTCCCTCTGCTCCGGATTGAGCAGGGCCATAACCCAGGGAACTGCTCCGAGCACACCGACCCAGGGTCCAGAGGCACAGGAAAATTTGATGAAGTTGGGAACAAAGTCCCCAAGCCCCAAATTGAGATGATTTGCTGAAGAACACAAAACACATGCATGGAAAGGAAAGGATTAAATCACAGAATGTGCTGAGCTGGAAGGGATCCATGAGGATTATGAATCCAACCCTGAGCCCTGCACAGGACACCCCGAGTCACTCTCTGTGCCCAAGAGCATTTCCAAACTCTTGAACTCTGTCAGGCTCGGGACAGAATCATTCCAAACACAAAATTTCACCACTTCAATGACCCCAATCCTTTGTTTTGTATCTCAGGTTAAGACAAGGAAAGAATAATGCAGTGAATGCTTGGATAAACCAAACTGATACAAACCAAATCAGCCTAATGAGCATCAAAAACTCATTAAAAGGCTGAATTAAGCAAATGCAGGGCTGCAGTGTAAGTCTTGAGCAGCTGCCACAGCCTGGGTGAAGCTTTATCAGGCAAGGAGAGCACAGGAGGAGCCGGGGAATGACACCCAGCCCGTTTATCTGCAGCGCCCGTGGAAACGCTGCTCAGCGATCAGAGGGGTGAGAGCACCTGGACGATGATGGGGAGCTGAGCGTGTGCCAGGTTCCTTAGGAGTGGATTGTGCAGGTCAGCAGCTCCTGCCCGGAGCAGGGAACGGCAGCAGCTGTGTCTGACCACGACTCCCACACACAAACTGCTGAGCTGGCCTAAAATCTGCCTTCGATGAGCACGCGGGGTCTGCGAGACTCTGCTCCTGCTCTGCTCCCAGCTGCTCACCTGGACACCAGTCCTGGGCCTGCTGCTGGGGGAGGGTTCATCAACACCACAGCCAGAGATGAGAACCCTGGAATCATCCAGAAAATGGGAAAAGTGGCCTGAAAACTGTACAAAACCACCCAGGAATGAGTTAGAAAATGTCTTTTCCCTCCTCAAAGCCACCGGATCTTGATTCAGTCAAGTCTGAAAGCTCCAGCTCTGAGCTGTCCAAGGTACAATTACAGGAAAACTGACCCTGTATTATCCTAAGGAAAGGGAATTCCCCAATACCACTCCAAATCCACATTTTCTATTTCTTTAGACAGCTGACAGTTTGAAATAAATGCAAATAAATGCCAGTTCCCTGATGCACACATCCCATTCCTCATCCTCTTGCTGTGGCCTCAGCTCTACTGGAAATTCTAGGATTTAGCAGCTGCGTTTAATATTTTTCAAGCATGACAGTAACAGAGCAGGAGAGAATGAGCGAAGTGACGGTAGCACATGGAGAGTTTCAGACCAGCTTTCAGATGACACATTAAATCCAGACACGGGTTCATTCAAAGCGGGGTTCAGTATTATAATCTATAAATCAGTATTTGCTTTACAGAATGTAATGGAAAATGCTAATAGGATTTACTTGTGAAATGAAATTGGATTACATCTTATCTATTTTAACTTGATTTGGTGGAGCATTCCTTCAGCACCAACCAGCAGCTTCAATGGGTTTTTTCCTTTTCTTCCCCCCCATCCTTTTGGAATTCAGGCAGATTCTCAGGCCACCATTTTTCAAAGGGAAATTAGGGGGGGGACAGACATAAATGAAGTAGAAAATGTAGATTATGGCGTATCAAGCAGTATAATGAACCCCCCTGTAAGTCATTAGAGCCATGACACGTGTGCTGGGAGCTCCTTGTTTGTGCAGGGCTGGAAGGTGCCCAGCCAAGAAACTTGAATTTCACAAAGTAATTGAAACCTGGTAATTCTCTTGTCTCTGCCTGGGTGACTGAACAGCTGCTCCGTGCCACGAATATCCACGTCCCAACATCTCCCTGCACCAGGAATGGAATCATGGAATGACTCCAGGAGTGGAATCATGGAATGACTCCAGGAGCACCACCATGGAATGACACCAGGAATGACTCCAGGAATGACACCACGGTGGGTGAGAGCAGCAGCAGAGGAAAAGAAATCACAGCATTCTTTAGGCTGGAAAAGCCCTCCAAGACCATCGAGTCGAACCTTCCCCCAGCACTGCCAAAGCCACCACTGACCCCTGTCCACAGGCACCAAATAAAAGGATGGAATTTCTGGGGAGAAAGCCTTGCTCTTATCAGTTTGGTATGGAAACGAACAGATATCTTTAAAGAAGAAACAGGACTGAAGAACATTTGACAAAGGAAACTGCTCAGCCAGAGGAGCTGAGGGCTTCCTCTCTTTTTTATTTCTTTCATTAAGAACTTTCCAGATTTAAACTTGAAAATAAATTTGCTATAAATTCCTTACAAATAGTGATTGCAGGCAGATGTTGCCAGAGCTGCTGCTCCGTGCTCAGCTGTTGGGGACACGTCCCTAGCCCAGCGGGGCTGTGTGAGCAATGAGCTGACTGTGACAAACCAGCCATGTGCACACACTGTTCCAGCTGCAGCCACAGCCCAGCTCTGCGCTGCTGCCGTGAGATTCCCACCCCCTCCTTCTGGAGTTATGAGAAGTATTTTTAAAAAAATAAAATACTCTGCATCTTCCCAGTGCGGACTTAGAAGTGTGCCTGAATCTGACATGGCATCAGTACATCCATGGTACGGCCGAGGACACCCCCAGCTTAGCCCGGGTGGCTGCACTGGGACAAAGAGCAGCTTTATGACTTTTGTTTTGACACTTCAGTTGTCAGTAATTACCAAGCTCGTTGGCTGGGCAGCCCAGGACAGGCTTTTACTGCACACAAAGTGCCTCACACCGAGTGCTGCAGTCAGGCCTGAGCACCCCTCGCTTGGGGCAGGTACCAGAGAGGGACGGGACCTCCAGAGCCTGCACATCCCTCCCCACAGACAATTCCCCTTTGCTCCCTTCCCTGATCCTGCATATCCCTCCCCACAGACAATTCCCCTTTGCTCCCTTCCCTGATCCTGCACATCCCTCCCCACAGACAATTCCCCTTTGCTCCGTTCCCTGATCCTGCACGTCCCTCACCACAGACAATTCCCCTTTGCTCCCTTCCCTGATCCTGCACATCCCTCCCCACAGACAATTCCCCTTTGCTCCCTTCCCTGATCCTGCACATCCCTCCCCACAGACAATTCCCCTTTGCTCCCTTCCCTGATCCTGCACGTCCCTCCCCACAGACAATTCCCCTTTGCTCCCTTCCCTGAGCCTGCACGTCCCTCACCGCAGTTTTGGCCAGCCAAGCTTTGATCCAGGCTGGGACTTGTGCCTGTCTAGGTTTTGACTTGGAAGGCAAGAGAGACTCCCTGAGTTTACCACAGCCACTGGGATTTTAAATGAGAAAAAGATCACAAACACCTCTGAGCAGGCTGAACTTCTCCCTTTCTCTGTCAGCTGCCCTCTCCGTTATTAAAACCCCTGCTATGCAACACCGCAGGCAATGTTTGTTTTGCTAAGACCAGGCTGACCTGTTGTGTTTATGTGGCACCACAGGCCATCTCCTGTGGGAGTGCCACCCCGAACCACCCAGGGCAGGCCCGGGCAAGGCCTGCACGAGGTTTTTTGCAGGAAGAACCTACTGCACAAAAGAGAGGGCACTGGCTCCCCCAGGCAGCACCCAGTGTGGGCTTCCCTCCCACACGGCCCCGTTTTCTGAGCACTGCCGGGAATGCAGCAGGCCTGAGGGAGGTGCAGACACTTCGGCGAGGGCAAAGCAGCGGCGAGAGCAGCCCCAGAGCCTGCGGGAGCCTCCCGAGCTGCTCTGCAGGCCAGGCCTGTCCTTGTGACTGAGGGCCTGTCACACTGAGCCCGGGCCCGCAGCCACCGTCAGCCAGCACAGGGCACTGCCCTGGCACCCAGACACCATCCAGCTCTTCCACAAGTGGCACTGCACTGTCCCCACGTGCCCCAGGAACCCTGGAGCACCATCCAGCTGCTCCTCAAGTGGCACTGCACTGTCCCCATGTGCCCCAGGAACCCTGGAGCACCATCCAGCTCCTCCACAAGTGGCACTGCACTGTCCCCATGTGCCCCAGGAACCCTGGAGCACCATCCAGCTGCTCCTCAAGTGGCACTGCACTGTCCCCATGTGCCCCAGGAACCCTGGAGCACCATCCAGCTCCTCCTCAAGTGGCACTGCACTGTCCCCACGTGCCCCAGGAACCCTGGTGCCATGTGAATGGAACAGTCTGGGCAGCAGTGTCACCCCCTGACTGCCCGGGTGACAGCAGTGACCCACAGGGACGGGGGATGAGGGGCTTTGCTGCCCACATCAGCTGGGATAAGATCTCTGGGGGAGACACAACGCTGACACCTCATGTTTGTCACCAATAAAGCTGCCACAGCAACTCCAAAACCAGAAACAAATTACAAGCTGGGTAATCGAAGTTAACTGAAGAAAATTGTTAGAATGAACAAGAGGAATTATTCACATTGTCTTGCTTGTGTTTTCTCACATGTTGGAGGGAAAAAGAATATTTCACATCATGCTGAGTGCTGAACCAAATTCAGACCCAAGCTGACAACACCTTTGTGGTGTGGAAATCCCACCTGGTGTCACCCAGCACCCAGCAGGGTCCCCACAGCAGAGTCCCTGTGCCTCCACTGGGGACAGCATGAACACCCTGCTGCCTCCTCTGGGAACAGTTCACACTCCCATGGAGATCAGTCCCCATCTAATGACCCAAACAGAGTTTCTCATCTCCTCATATCACTTATAGCATCACCATGACAAGATAAACCTGGAAGGGCTCAGCCCGACATCCACAGCAGCCACCAGAACCTGCTCAGATAATCACCCAAAAAGGAGAGTCTGCACCTCAACCTCGCTGTGGCCTCCTTGGTGACACCCAGGTGGCCACCACAGAGCCCAGCTCCATCAGCCACTGTGCCAAACCCAGCAGCTCCAGTTTGCTGCTCCAGACTCTCCTTCTCCGCCGCTTCTCCACCGCACTGAGGGAGTAACAAACAACGGCACTTACAGTTTACTGTGACTTTTACTTTTCTCACGTCTGGGACTGAGACATCGTTTTCTGCACTGCACTCGTATTCCCCAGCCTGATCTCTCGTAATTCCATAGATGTCCAGGTACTGCCCGCTCTCGAAGGGCTTGGCTGAAATGAAATAATCACAGAAAGAAATTACTGCAAGCCGAGCACAGAACACCTGAAATTCAACATCTGCACAGCAGCCAGAGAGTAACGCACACCCAAGGGAAGCTGGAGCCACTGCAGCTTCCACCCAGGAACCCCAGCTCCAAGGTGAGCTGAAAACCCCTCAGACTCCTGGAGCTGACCAAAGGTTCTCTCGTGACCCACCTCCACAGTGAAACTCAACAACCCCAAGATACATGAGAGCACTTTGTACCCGATACGTGTCACAGAACAGAGCAGCTGGGGCTGCCCCTGGATCCCTGGCAGTGCCCAAGGCCAGGCTGGATGGGGCTTGGAGCAGCCTGGGACAGTGGGAGGTGTCCCTGCCCATGGCAGGGCTGAACAAGATGGGCTTTAAATCCCTTCCAAGCCAAACCAGCCTGGCACTCCACCATTCCTGCCTTAGAAGCTGCAGCATCCCTGAGTGCCGATGGTTTGCAGCCCGGCAGAGCCCTGCCCTGCAGGACGGAGCAAAGCCAGGGGTCAGGGCCAGCTGCAGGGACCAAAGCCACTCCTGGAGCAGCTGATCCCAGCCAGCTGATCCCTTAATTAAACGTTAACAACTCTTCTTGGCCCCAGGACCCAAAGGAATGGGATCTCGGTGTCACACAGGAATAAGGACAGTCCGTGAGTGACTCCCAGGACAGGCACAGATCTGATGGGAGACGACAGAGAACCAAACAGAAACGTTGCTGTCCGTGACTGCTGCGTGCCCTGTGACCCATCAGGAATTGTTCACAGCCAGGAACAGTGACACAGCCCAGCAGCTCATTTATGCCCACTCCACACGGGGCACAGCAAGCACCGGCGCTTCCAAAGCTCCCTAAATCCCGGCACCTCCCAGCCTTTCCCTGCCTGGTTCCCACCTGGCAGGGAGTGTTTGATATCCCTCACACGGAAACTGCTCCCTGCTCCCGAGTTACCCTCCCACGCCTCTCCAGCAGTGCGCCCCAGGGAACGGCCAATTAACGGGTTTGGATTCCTCACAAGGCGCTCACCACAGCACAAACCCCAAAAAGTTACATGTAATTATCATTTTAGCACAGCATCTCACAGCAGCTATGACCACAGATGCTGGAAATTATAGGTCTAAGGATTTAAAAGACTTGCTGGAAGTGTTTTCCCAGCCTGAGAGCCTTTAATTTGCTGTTAATAACTGTGGCTTTCGGAGCTCTGGAAAAACCTGGAGTGGGCAGTGGGGACACGGCAGAACTGTTATGTCATGGCCATCAAGGGGGGAATTGATTTGTGTATCTGCAAAAGCCTGGGCTCGGCTGGCTCTGGAAAAGGGGAAATGTTGGGTTAGTTTTGAACATTAACGCTCTGAAATATCTCCCAAGAGTCGCACGCTGCTCATTCGAAAGTGCAACGTTTCTCAAGTAAAAATGAACTGATATCTGCGTGAGTAAGCTCAGCCTGTATTACAACTCTCATTTTCATTGCATTTTATGAGTTATTAATGAGTTCATCTACTTTTATTGAAAAGTAAGAAATACTTCCCTTTATCATAAAGTTGTCAAAAAGAAGAAAAAAATCCTGCTCATTTCTGTGCAATGATTTTGGGCAGTTTTAGTTTGTATCTCACTAAGATTTTGATCTCACTCTTGTTCCTCAGTTCCTTCACAAAGCCCCAATTATTTGACCATCTTAGTTGGAGTATTCATCTCCTGACAAGTGTATTTTAATGAGAATATTTTTTTAAAGGATTTTAAGAAGGCCTGAGATTTTCTACGAATACCTTTAATTGTTCCTGAAGGGATGCTCAAACTTCTGAAACGGTCCTGATAAAAATCGCATTTTTCTGAGGATTGTCCCTCAGAAGCCCCTGACTGCAGGGCAATGTCACCTCACCCCAGAGCAATGGCTCGTGGCACTGAAAGTCACTTAATTGGATCCTAATACCAAATCTCCCAAGGCTGGTGCCTACAAGTCCTGTTTAAAAGAAAAGGCCAAAATTCCCATAACCTGAACCCGGAAGACATCGCCTTTTTCATGGAGAGCTGTGGTTTGGGAAGTCAGTTTGGAAGTGATTTTATTGCTGATCCAAAGGCAAAGGGAGGAATCCCACCCGGCCATTTCCATTCCATTCCATTCCATTCCATTCCATTCCATTCCATTCCATTCCATTCCATTCCATTCCATTCCATTCCATTCCATTCCATGTGGGAAAATCTGCCTTCCTTTATTCACAGTGTTCGGAACCCTGCTCCTCCAAATGCAGGTCTATCCCTACATCCAGGCCATCCTCCTGTTTTGGGAAAATAGCTGACCAGGAATGATGGAGATAAAACTGTGAGAAAAAGGAAAGAGGGCAGAGAAGAACTGGAAAATATGAAACTGGAGGTAACCAGGGATCCCAGAATCCTGGGATTGTTTGGGTTGGGAGGGACCTTAAAGCTCATCCAGTGCCACCCCCTGCCATGGGCAGGGACACCTTCCACTGTCCCAGGCTGCTCCAGCCTGGCCCTGGACACTGCCAGGGATCCAGGGGCAGCCCCAGCTGCTCTGGGGACCCTGTGCCAGGGCCTCACAGGGAAGAATTCATCCCAATCTCTGATCCAAACTGGCCCTCCTTCACCTTAAACCTGCTGCCCTGTGTCCTGTCACTGCCTCTGGTGAGCATCCCATCCCTTCCGCAGCTGGGGAAGCTCCCCTTGGGAAACTTCTGTCAAAACCAAAGTGGAAAAGAACTTTGATGCGCAGCACCTGAGTTTTGGCAAGGAGGAGCATTTTATCAGAAGATTTCTGAGTGTCAGTTGCTGTTGCTGCCAGCAGAGCTTTGTCCAAGCACTGTGGGACACAGCAGAGCTGAAGCTGCAGTGGGGTCCCCGGCAGAATTCCATCCTTTAACATTCTGCCTTCATTCCCAAACTATCGATGCTGCTCTTTGCTCGGAAATGTCAGAACAAAATAAGTAATACCTGCAATTTATTCGGGTGACATTTCAACAATACAGATTTGGAGATTACAACCCGCAGCCGACGCTGTTACGCTGAGTGGGGAGATTTGCTGGATTTACATAATGGGGCTGTGTAATGAATATTTATATAATGCAAGCATTTACATAATGACTGCAAGTTAAACATGCACAATAAAGATTCCAAGCCAATAATTTATGGACTAAGTTTAAAAATCACCTTGAAATGCATTTTATTTTTATTCCTACGAAAGGTTCAATTTATCTCTTGTTCAGAAAAATTGAATCCGACCTCATGCGAGTCGAGGCTGTGTTGATGTAAATCATGATCATATCCTGGAATTAGTCTACATTGAGTCATTTGTATTCAGAGATTTCAGTTCCTTATCTTTTCGCAGCAGCTTTGACAAACAATTTGAGAATATTCTAAATATGCTTCGTTAATATAATTTAGTGCTGGATGGGAGATGCGCTGCCTGCCTGGGAGCCTCATTAGTGCCGCTGGGAATTGCAGTGAGAACGAGCAGAAATTAGAAAGTGCAGATGAAGCTGATGCATGGAGGGAGGTGAGGTGCTGCACACGGAATATCAACCACTGCAGCAACCCGGGGTTTTCGGCTCCCTGGCATTTCCTGTTTAATAAAGCCAGGCTGTGTTTGCTGTGATGGTGCCATTTGTACCTGTCTGCACCTGAGCACGGAGCTGCTGCCGAGGCACGGGCAGGGGAACATCCTGCTGCGTTTGGGCACAGAACATTCCCTGGCACTTATGGGCTTGCTCCCATCACATCTGACGGGACTTCTGAGCAAGGAGGCATTTGGAGCCTGTGTTCTCTCTCTCCAGACCCATCTGTGTCTGTGAACCACCAGGGGACACCCAGGGGACAGCCAGGACACAGGATCCCAGGATCACTGAGCTTGGAAGTGTCCCAGGCCGGGTTGGACGGGGCTTGGAGCAAGGAACACAACCAGGGGGGTCACTGAAAGCCCTTCTGATTCCCTGCATTAATTTCCACAGAGTCATTTGTGTTGGAAAGTCCATCTGAGCCCCTCGAGTCCGAGCGTTCCCCAGCACTGCCAAGGCCACCGCTGACCATGTCCCCAAGTGCCACCTCTTCATTTTGCCTGATGAGGACACTCTGCCTCCCCCTCAGCCCCTGCTCCAGCCTGAGTGCAGTAATTCCCCTTTTCTCCTTTTCCCTCTCCAGGAACATCACCCCAGCTCCTTTCTGCAGCCACTCAAATGCTTTAAGCCCTTACTCCAAAGTATCACCATGGTTTCTAATAAAATTTTATTTGACATTTAGTTAAAATCCATTTTCTGCTACAACTGAATTTTTCCTCCAGTCCCTTGATGGACACTTCAAGCCAAATTCATTGTCATTGTTTTAAAGGTCAAAAGTGAGGGTTTTTTCCCAGATCTTGCTTTGTAAAGCCAACTGTTCCTCAGGATTATGAGAGGCTGTGGCAGCCCATGGAACCCTCCTTGCCTGTAATTACACGGATTTTATACAGCTTGGGGGAGCAAAGAAATCCCTCACTGCAAACCAGTTCTGACTGCAGAGTCCCAGTGACAGAAGCAGTGCAGTTCCAGTCCTGCTGGGACAGAGCTGGGACAGGACAGCGAGCAGCTCCTCCCAGGAGCACAAAACCCACCCTCATTTCCAGAGCAGGGATCTCCCCACAGCCCCTGCTGCTCACAGGGAGCAGCTTCAGTGGCCCTGCACTAAGCCAGCAGTGGAGAGAAGCCTCTAACATCAGCCAAAACCTTTCCTTTCGACGTGTTACGGGGAACCAAAGGCATAAATGGAAATATCAAACAGCAGAGATACTTTCAATTGCCATTTTGTTTTCAGTTTTTCATATGCATCATTTAATTTGTTCAGCAAAACCATTCTAATAAACTATGTCATGGAATAGTGGTTCAAGGGTATGGAATCCTGGAATATCCTCAGGGAGGGACCCACCAGGATCACGAGTCCAACTCCCAACCTGACAACAAAAGAATCCTCCCCTGTAGCAGTGGAAGAAATGGCAGTAAAGTAAACTGCATGACCTGTTCCTGTGTTTAACTCTCGTGTTTCCCATTTCTAGAGAGCCCCACGTGTCCCTCATTCTGTCCTTGCTTGGATTTTAACTGGAATTGTTTGATCCATGACTGTGATTACAACACATGTAAAGATATAATTCCATATTTAGGGTGCTCTGTCCTTATTCCTGTGTCATGGCACCATCCCAGATTTCCCTGATCTCAGCCCGTTTGTTTCCCAGAGGTCTGGATGGACACAGCCCTTGGTGCTGCTGTCCCTGTGACCTCGGAGCTGCCCCAGCCCCAGGGACTCACCGGAGGGGGAGATGTGTCTCCAGGAGATGGAGGGCTCTGGCTTCCCCGTGGCCAGGCACACCAGGGTCACGTTGCTCCCCTCGTTCACAACGATGTCGCTGGAGGTGTGGAATATCTTGGGAGAGACTGCAACAAGACAGGGACAGAGGTGTCAGGGGTGCCTCGGGGTACCCGGATCGCCATCAGGGATAAAACACAGGCAGGGGTTGAAGGGAGACTGCAAAACCTCATTTAGGGGGCACAGCCCTCTCCATCACATTCCAGGAACTCAGCCCTGGATTCCAAACACCACAACCAAAAAGCAGCAATTTCCTCTGTTTGTGCAAAGCTGGAGCTGCCGGGGAGTTCCTGGGAAGATGGATGCTCCTGCTTAAGGGAAGGCTGAGCTTGCCCCTGACAGTTTGCAAAGAAGACAAAATTAGGTTTTTCTGGTACTTTAAAAAAATAATGATGCTGTTCCAGCCACTCTGTGTGCACCTGGAGAGTCCAAGCTGCTCATGGAGAGGACTAAAACACATTTATTTTGTTGTTTCCTCTTGCTTTGGGGCCTGTCCATTTTCCTAACCCAAGAGCCTGTCCAGCTGGAGCTTTTCTGTCCCAAATGTCTCCCTGTTTTTGCTGTGTCCCAGCCCAAATCCCCCTGCCTGAACCCGTACCTGTGCCTGTCCATCCCCTCAGGGCCTGGAAAGCACAGAGCTCTTCCCTGGGCTCAGGCTGGGCCTGGGTGCTTTGGGATCTTCCCTTGCTGATGTTCTCCAGCCCTTTCCCTGACCCAGAGACTGGAACGAGTTGGGGTCAGACAGATTTAAACAAGCTGGGAATTCTCAGTGCTTGTGCATCTGCGTTTGTGAGCAAAGACATTAAAAGTCTGTGGCGAGTATTTCTAATTAGCAGAGAAACTCTGGCCTTAGGGAGAGGTGTGGGGAAGGCTGATCCCAGTTCCTCCTCTCCAGAATCCCAAACACCTTTAGCATTTTGGGCTGCACGCCCACCTCACACTGCTAATTTGATGTTTTTCCCAATTTCCTAACAAGGCAGTGAGCATGGCAGGGGGAGAGCTGCTCTCAGCAGCTCCACTGTCCCTTTCCTCCGGGCCGGAATTAATGCCGTGTCCAACCCACCTGTGCCAGTGCTCCTGCAGCTCTGACTGCGAGCTGGAGTCAGCAAAACACCTTCCAGAACATTCCTGAGCCCTCCTGCCCCCGGGACCCCGCGATGCTGTGGAGTTCCTTCCATTTCACACATTTCCTGACGCCGCTGCCACAGGGATTGGCACAGGCAGGATACTCCAACTCTTGGCACATGGGAGGAATTTGCTCCTCCAAACAGATTTTGTGCTCCTTCCTGAGAGTCCCAGCGTTGAACCTTTTCACCCAAAGGATGAATCGACACCGTCAATTCTCGTCCTCCACCCCTGCCATGGCAGGGACACCTCCCACTGTCCCAGGCTGCTCCCAGCCCCAGTGTCCAGCCTGGCCTTGGGCACTGCCAGGGATCCAGGGGCAGCCACAGCTGCTCTGGGCACCCTGTGCCAGGGCCTGCCCACCCTCCCAGGGAACAATTCCTTCCCAATATCCCATCCATCCCTGCCCTCTGGCACTGGGAAGCCATTCCCTGTGTCCTGTCCCTCCATCCCTTGTCCCCAGTCCCTCTCCAGGTTTCGCTGAAGCCACGAAGGTCTGATCCACAAGAAACGTGCAGGTTATTTGGTGGGTTTTGAGGCTTCCCATCAGGAACTTTCCAGTCTTTCTGAGGGAAGATTGGAGCTGTGACCTGGGAGAAGGTGGAGAATTTTCCAGACGTACAGAGTGCAGATTAAGTGATTTCCTCTTAAGTACGAGCTTTGTTCAGTTCCTAATTGACTGGGCTCTTCTTTAATCTGGGCTTTACAGCGAGGAAATTAAATCAAACCTCGTTGAAGATGTCTGCAAGTCTCGTTACAATGACACTGAGCAGGTCACAGCATTGATGCATTTCCAAAATAGAATTAGAAAAGAAATGAATCTGAGAGGTCCATTAATTAAAATAACCCCCAAATAAGCACAGAGCTGCAGCCGTGCTGCACAATGTAATCCTGTCAGATGACAGAAGTGATACAGTCTGATCTGGGGCTCATGGCAAATCGTAGATGTTATTATTGCCAGTGATTTCCTGGGAAGATCGTCCTTCCCAGGATAGAAATTGGCTTCCACAGTATTTCTGGAGCCTCGCGGTTTGAGACAAATCAGGATTTCTGCTGTACCAGTATGCTGCTAATTTTTCTGCTATTTACTGGCTGATAGGGATCATTACATTCAGATCACTAAAATCTGTGGAATTTAGTAATTATGACTCAAATATATGTGCAGCATCACAATGGAATGTTAATATTTATTAGGAATTAAAAAATGTTTGTTTTGCATCCATATTTCTTCCCACACCTCTAAAGACTCTGATCTGGGAGCAGATTTGGCATTTAAAATCTGCTCTGCTGAGCTTGGAGTGCACATTAAACCCATCACAGAGCTACTCCCCACTTCAACACTCCAGCCTCCCACCCAGATCACGTGGAGCTGTGAAGGTCAGGAAAAAAATTAAATAAAGCAGCAAATAAACATTTATTCAGTAAATGGATTAACGGAAGGCCGAAGAAATGAGATAAAAAACAAGGATGAAAGAGGAATTAATCTCCCAAGTAAATTTGGTGCGGGGGTCCAACATGAAAAGTGCTTTGCAGTCATCTGGCTTTTTCTTTTTAAATGTTTTTAATTAAACCCTTCCCTTTCTGCACAATGTTTTAAAATTAAACCTTCCCTTTTTGGACAGGGTGTGTGACCAAAGGCCTGGGGAGCTGCTGCAGGAGGAAGGCTGAGAGAACTGGGGATGTTCAGCCGTGAGAAAAGAAGGCTCAGGAGAGACCTGAGCTCACCTCATTCCCAGATTTACAGGCTGGCTGCAAGCAGGTGGAGACTCCTTGCTAAATTCAGCCCAGTGTGTTGGTGGTGGGGTTTTTGGAGTTGGTTGTCAGGGATGTGACTCAGGAGGTCCTGTCTGGGCTGACACGCTCCACAGTTCCACAGTTCCACAGTTCCACAGTTCCACAGTTCCACAATTCCACAGTTCCACAGTTCCACAATTCCACAATTCCACAGCTCCACAGTTCCACAATTCCCTCCACCAGCGCATCCCTGGCAGCAGCAGGAGCTGCCCACGGCAGGCAGGGATGCCACAGCCCGTGGGGGTGGCCCTCACCTGCGCCCCGGAGCCCTGAGTGCCGCAGTGCCACCCTGGGGACCCTGGAGGCCTGAGCTGGCTGATGGGAGGGCTGAAAGCAGCAGGGGAGCCCCTGGTTTCTCTGTGGGGACAGGACAAAACATCCCCTGCTCTCCCCGTGTGCACATTGATTCCATTAACGTGGGGAATAGCTGGAAATCACTGCCAGGACTCAGCAAATAGATTCCTGTTCTTCTTTTTATGGCTTGGGCATCATAATTAGTTTTTATGAAAAATCCATCGAAAAATTAAAATGTGCTTATGAGGGTGATTAAAGGCAGGGCTGAGCTCCATTCCCACTGACTGAGAATCCATCGGAGCCCTCAGCTTGCACTCACCACATCCCCCAGCAGCTGGGAACCCTCCCTGCCACAAACCAGCCTCTGCCTCACATGCTCAGGAATTTCAGCATGGCAAGAAAACCCCAAATTCCGGTTCTTTCCCTCTCCTATTCTTCCCATTTTAATCAGAAGGACAAAGCAACTTGTGCCTGAAAAACCAGACACAGCCAGAACACCCAAATCATGGAATTATGCAATCAGTAAGGTTGGAAAAGACCTCTAAGATCATCAAGTCCAACCATCTCTTTGAGGGGGAAAAAAAAAGGAAAACACAACAGCTAATCAAAGGAAAGATTTAAGGAAAAAACCAAACCCAATGCGGTTTGCAATGAAATAGTTAAATATAGTTAAAATAGTTCCAAATGGTTCAAAATGTCAGGGTTGCAGAGAATCCCCTTAAAAGCTGGACTCTGCAAGGCTCACTCTCAGCCAGGTAGTTGGGGAAGCAAAGTCCTGTGCTGCAAATTCCAGAATCGTCCTAAATCATCTGCTTGGAATGCTCTGAGAAACAGGGAACCACTGCAGGGGTGAAAATATCCCGAATTTTGCCAAGGTTTTCAAATGATTTATGTGATAAAATCCCAGAATCCCAGACTGAGTTGGGTTGAAGGACCTCAAAGCCCACCCAGTGCCACCCCTGCCATGGCAGGGACACCTCCCACTGTCCCAGGCTGCTCCCAGCCCCTGTGCCCAGCCTGGCCTTGGGCACTGCCAGGGACCCAGGGGCAGCCACAGCTGCTCTGGGCACCCTGTGCCAGGGCCTCCCCACCCTCCCAGGGAACAATTCCTGCCCAATATCCCATCCATCCCTGCCCTCTGGCACTGGGATCCATTCCCTGGCCCTCCATCCCTTGTAACATAAATCCTCCACCTCCTTGGCAAACCCAGGCACCGCTTTCATCCTCAGCCCTGGCAACATTGATCCCCTAAACACTGAATGCCACACCCCAAATCCCTGATTTTAAACTAAAACCAACCCCAAACACCTCCAAAAATTATTTCCAACAAACTCCTTTGTGTAGTCGAACATCTTGCACCCTAAGTGTCGATCATGAAAAAGATAATTGGGCATTTAGGGCAGTAAAATCATTTATCAATACTTACTGAAAATGGCTCTGGTTTTTATACTTTTTATCCTTTTTTTCAGATCATACTCAGATGAGCTCAATATTTACAGAGCTGCAAAATGCCCCCACCACAAACACCATTTCCAGAGTGTCTTGAACACAGATTTTAAATCAGGAGAGCATTTAAAGCAGGAGCCCCCAGCCTGTGCTGGCACCAACCCTCCCTTCTGACAATCAGTCACCAGCGGGGAGAGCTCCAAACCCTTTTGCTTTTGCATTTCCATGATTAGTTCCTCGAGGCACTTTGATTGAAGAGCGTTGCCTAAAGGTCTCCACCTCCTCCTAATTAAACACAATTTGTCTCAAACACAGCAGCCTTGGCAAAGTGGGGCTGAGGAAATAAATGATGGGTGGGCTGGGAAGAGAAATGGTTTGATCTCGAGCCTTCATTTATTTCCAATTCATGTCAGCGCCAAGGCGTGACAAAAGGTCTCATAAAAGTGGCACTTTTGTAAGTTTGGGACAAATGTTTTACCTCTTTGATATCTGTGGCAGTATAACCACAGTCTCTGTAAAGCAATGGGATATCATTGGTGTTTGGAACTTTATCTTCACCTGTCTTCTGTGGTCAGTTTATTTGAGACCGGTTTGGAGACGTTATCGGGGTAGGAGTGGAAAAGGAATGATCCTGTTTGGGAATTCTGTGCGACTGGGATGAGATCTGTGTCCGTGGGACTGTGCCTTTCCACCTTTCCTCCTGACAGGGCAGGTGAGCTGTCCCAGTAGGACACTCCTGGACCACAGAGCACGAGGAGCAGGAGGCGCAGCTCAGCTTTTCCCACGCCCTGGAAAAGCTTTCAGACACTCCACAAGCTCCTTTCAGCGAGCAACACTCTGCAATCAAAGCTCTGCCAACGGTTTAATCATGGAGATGGAGCCAAAAAGTCATAAAGGGCAAAAATAATAATAAAAAAGCAACCTCCTGGTGGCTGAAGCCAAAGCCCTCGCAGCTGGGCACTGATTGCTGGCTGGGCAGGGCCCTGCCACAGAGCAGCCCCATTGTTGGAGCTCATTAACGCACAGGGGTGGGACAGGGCTCTGGAAAAGCAAGGATGGCTTTCCAGCCATCACCGTTAAAGAGGTGAGTTATTTAATTATTTCCTAGGCACTGGCACGGGGTGCCCAGAGAAGCTGTGGCTGCCCCTGGCAGTGCCCAAGGCCAGGTTGGATGGAGCTAAAGAAGAATGACCATAAACATGAAAATAGTCAAAGGTTAAAATAATACAAGATTTCATCTGGTTAAATCCAGTGCTCCCCTGGATTCATTTTATAGCCAGCAGAGTGATCGCTAGGACAACACAAGAAGAGAAGAGTTTACCCAGAAAGGAACAACTGGGTGGGACAGGATGAACATTTGTCAGTTAAAACACAGCCTGGATAAATCTAAATAAACCAATCTGAACATCTCGAAAACCTCCTGGTCACAGGAAGCTCCTGAAGGTCTCTGTGATTAAGCAGTTGCAGGGTGAAAGAGGCCAATGAAATACCAGCAAACCCCATAAATACCCCAGCACACGGATCTCTGCCTTCAGTGAGGCACCAGCAAACACCTCCACCTTCCCCAGGCTGCCAAAACCATCCCCAGCTCTTCCTTCCTCCTGCGCCATCAGCCACGGGCGACACTGGCCCTGCTCCTCCAGAAGGTGTCAATAAGCTGCTGTTGTTACATAAGGACTCACATTATTCCCTTAAAACCCCCCTGTTCCCCCTTCCAGACCACAGCCTAAGTCCTACAAGGTTCGATTTCCAACCAGCAGCGACAGCACCGTGGTTTGCTCAGCCAGAAAAGCAATAAAATGTAACAATTCCAAATAAACTCGGATTTCCCTCTCTTTATCCTCATAGACAAAGCGAGAGCTGCACCCAGGGTGCGCAGGCTGCTGACTGCTGAAGGGGCTGTGCAAGTTTAGAGTCAGAAAATCATGGAATTCTGGAATATCCCGGGTTGGAAGGGACCCACAGGGATCATCCAGTCCAACTCCTGCCCTGCACAGACCCCCCAACAACCCCACCCTGTGCTCCTGGAGCTCTGGCAGCCCTGGGGAGCCTGGTCAGTGCCCCACCACCCTCTGGGGGAAGAGCCTTTCCCTAAAATCAAACCTAATCCCCCCTGGCCCAGCTCCAGCCATTCCTGTCCCTGTCCCAGGGGTTGGAGCTCCCCTGTGCTGCCCCTCGGGAGGAATTTGGACTCTCAAATACGGATGTATATCTTTCAAAGACAAATTCCAACGTAAGTGGGCAAAGGGGTTTTCACTGAAGGATTTCTGCAGCACAGGAAGTGCCAAGAAAAGAATTCCAGACTAGAAAATTAGAGATAAAACCTCATCACTGCTCCTTACAGGCAAAATGAGAATATTAGAGGGTTGTGACAGGTAAATAGTGATACACCTGTTGCTGCTCGGGCTGTCACAGGAACTAAATAAAAGAGCTGTAATGATTTGAGATGATTTCTTGTAACTCTGCATTTTTCCTTTTGGAGAATTCTACAGGTTCAGTCTCTCTCCAGCGAGGCTGAATGACAGATTTACATCGTATTCCCAAGATAGTTATTAAAATAATTTCCCTTGACAGTTCTCTGGCTGCATCACTCCCCCTTCTCTGTATCCCCACCATATGGCTCTGCTGACTTCCCATTTTAAGCGTTTTGCTCTGATGTGAAAAGCAATTCCTCGTCCTTTCCTCTCAGCCCCAGTTTGCTCCCACCCGTTACAGCGAGCACAGACCCACAGAATATTCGGAGCTGGAAGGGACCCCAAGGGCCACCGAGTCCAGCTCCTCAGGGAATTCCATCACAGAGCTGAGCCCAGGGCTGGAGCCCGTCTGGAGCCAGGCTGGGAGAGCTGGGGGTGCTCACCTGGAGAGGAGAAGGCTCCAGGGAGAGCTCAGAGCCCCTGCCAGGGCCTAAAGGGGCTCCAGGAGAGCTGGAGAGGGACTGGGGACAAGGCATGGAGGGACAGGACACAGGGAATGGCTTCCCACTGCCAGAGGGCAGGGATGGATGGGATATTGGGAAGGAATTGTTCCCTGGCAGGGTGGAGAGGCCCTGGCACAGGGTGCCCAGAGCAGCTGTGGCTGCCCCTGGATCCCTGGCAGTGCCCAAGGCCAGGTTGGACATTGGGGCTGGGAGCAGCCTGGGACAGTGGGAGGTGTCTCTGCCATGGCAGGGGTGGGGTGGGGTGGGGTGGGGTGGGGTTTAAGGTCCCGCCCAGCCCAGCCCAGTCTGCAGCTCAATTACACAGCCCCACCTTGGATGTCACTGCCTTCCCTGTCCCTTTCTCCTCACCACACTGGAGAGCCCAGGGAAGGGACCCCACCATCCCCATGGCCCCTTGGACCCTGATGGGATTTCCTCTGTGAAGCAGCTGCTTTTCCCTGTGGGAATTCCCTGTGAGAATGCTCTGCCCAAGGGGTGGAACCTTCCCCACGCTGGCTGAATCAGACAGAACAGGGAGGAAGGTACCAGCCATGTCCAAGCCCGGCACTGCACCTCCAGTGTCCCTGTCCCCACAGGATCTGTGCTGCTGTCCTGGATTCAATACCTGGCCACTCTCACCCTGCTGGAGTGCTGCTGCCTGGGCACTTCCCCTCATTTGTGTATTTGATTTCTCCCTGAGGCTCCTGTCTTGTTCTGTCCATATTGGATTTCACCTCATTGATTCCAGAGCGCTCTGAAATCCATCATTTGCAGTTTGAAGCCTGTTGTCACAAGCACTTGCACTTTGATGTCACTGGCTAATTACAGAGATGTATTCCCTGGTACATCACCCCATTCATCTACTGAAATCCCGATTAAACCCTTCTGGGATCACCACAGGAGGAGGAAGAGGAGGAGGAGGAGGACAAGGAAGAGGATGAGGAAGAGGAAGAGGAAGAGGATGAGGATGAGGATGAGGATGAGGATGAGGATGAGGATGTGTCACCACGGGAGGATCAGAGGAAGGAGGGGGCCCAGCAGGGAGGTGCCCCCAGTGCCCCGTGCTCAGCCCACCCCTGAAGCTCTGGGACAGGTCAGATCCCCAGGACCATCCCGAGGAATTCCCACACACCGAGGGATGCCTCTGTTACCCCTCCACATCCCATCTGACTCAGGAAATGGTTCTCTGATTGTACTGAACACAAATGTATCCTGAGCAAGTTTCCAATGCCTTGACTCAGTCCAAAGGAGGAAAGGTTTGTTCCCTGGATTAAGTCAGTGGATATGAGTTTATTCAGTATTTATTTTTGTTCTCACTATAAAGCCTAGAAATTAGTAATGATTATCTAACATTGAAACTCGGACTTGCTTTTCACATTATTAATTCCTGCTCTTGAGCTGCTGCAGAGCTGCCCCCATCCCGTGGAAATGTGTTGGGAGTGGTGTGATTTAATCTTCCCGACATTCCAGTGACATGGGAACTGCTGGTATTAATGGGGATTAATGGCGTTATTAATATTCATATTCTACAGACAGTTAACACCGAATTAACGTCAAACTGTTGCCTGCCCAGCAGTTTTGGATGCCTGACCAGAGACAGCGCACGCAGCATCTTCCAGGAGAATTCCGCTCTCCCCCTTCGCTGCAGCTACAAGATTTCTCTGCGGAAAAACATGGTGGGGTTTCAGATTCTTCCCCAAGTGCCCAGCCCAGCCCTGAGATGGTGGTGGGATCGCTCTGTGCCTTCTCATCACGGGGAGCGGCACTGTGCGCGGAGCATTGTCCCGATAACGGGATTTTAACAGGATTTTAACGGGATTTTAACGGGTCCGAGCCCCCCGGTGATTCCCCAGGAGCGTCTGAGCGCTGAATGAACAGCAGCTCCCTCGCAGGTGCTTCACTGGACTAAGAAAGGGCCAGGAGAACATTTTCCCATATTTTAAGCCTTGGAATGGCAGCGATCGATCGAGTTGCTGCTCCCCTGTGTGGGTGACAGCCACAGCCCGACTGGCACCCGGAATGGCCCCACTCACAGAGATCAGTGGGAGTGAAAAATGGACACGGATCCTGTGCACTGTCCCTGTAAATTACCCTGGTTATTAGAGACTCCAATAACAAGGGATAAATCAAATCTGCAGGAGGATCACAGGCAGCCAGAGCAGGCAGTGAGAGGGGCTGCTGGAGCTGCGCACTCAAACCCTGCTTAATTAGGGACTCAGTGCCCAGCTAATGACTCTGCGTTGATGCGGCAGAGCAGCGCTCTCCATCGGAGGGGAGAACGACAGCAGAGGCTTCTCTGTGCCGGGGCAGCACGGCCTCGGCACCCAGACATACATCAATCCATCCATCAATCAATCAATCTCAATTATTTCATGGTAATGGAAAGTTCAGTCCACTGGGCACGTTCTGCTGGCCCAGCCACTGATGGGGGCCAGGATTCCCCTGGGACGTGGCCCAGGGGCAGAATGCCAGGAGCTCCAGTGGAACTGTCCAAGGACATGGATGCACTTGGTTACGCTCTGGACAGTAATTCCATCGGGAGATCAGTGTGGTCCATAAGGAGAGAGCCACACAAACAGCCCTGAGAGCCCTTGGTGTGCCCAGACTGACCCAAAGGGGAGCACCAACCTGCTGCAGCACACGGCTCCCTGGAAATCACAGAATCGTGGGATCCCACAGGAGTTTGGGTTGGGAGGGACCTTAAAATTCACCTCATCCCACTCCTGCCATGGCAGGGACACCTTCCACTGTCCCAGGCTGCTCCCAGCCCCAGTGTCCAACCCGGCCTTGGGCACTGCCAGGGATCCAGGGGTGGCCGCAGCTGCTCTGGGCACCCTGTGCCAGGGCCTGCCCACCCTCACAGGGCACTGATGTCACAATCACATTATTCCCAAAAAATCCCCCCAAATAATAAAGCCAATCAAAATCCGTCCATGAAGAAGTGAAAACCAGGCAGCACATAAATAACCATTTCCACAAGATCTCACGGATGTCAGGATGCGCACTGGAGATTGTTTCCCACCCTGTGAGTGAGCACGAGCAGCTTGTTTCCATAAATCCATGGGAGCTTTGAACAAGGAATGATTTCTTGTTCCTGAAGGGCTCTGGGTATCTGTGCTGAGCAGAGTTACGAAGGAAATAATTTCCCGTAGCTTTCAAATCCCAAACCTGGGCCAGAAAGTTCCACTCAGAGATGGCTGTTATCACATCCAGGGATTTGGGAATATTTATGGGCAAAATATTTGAGCTTGCTAACTACATCCAATTCAGGGGGAACACAAAACAAAGCCTCTGCTTTGAAGTGTTTGGAACAGAAAGACTTTTTCTCCAAACCAACCCTTTCACTGTGTAATGGAACGCTTGTGTTAATTATAATTCCTTTTTCAGGGTCTGTTTTACATAACAAAGCTAATCTGCCAACTATTAAGGAAATTTCCCCATTTTCTCTTACAGATGATAGAAGGGGAAATAATATCATATTTTAAATGCAAAGTGGGGATGATTAAAATTTCAGTCCAAATAAAATAAGAACATTTCTGAATCCTAGAGACAACAAAACAAGTAATCCACGGGGGTCAACAGAATAACTCACTTACAATTCTCTACTTGAGCCTTTGGTATTACAAAGCTTTTTATAAGTAAGCAAATTTTAGCTGTTTATTCTTCTCCCTGTAATGTCTTCAGCACCGCTGGCCTTGAGGCAGGTTTGGAATCAGAGGCTTAGGAACGCTCTGGTTTTATCCAGCTCCTGAAGTGCCTCTTTATCCATTCAAATCTGCACACTCACATTCAAGTTCACGTCTCTCTCATGAGATTTTTGTTTAATCCTTTCCTTATAAATGAACATATTAACCTGAAGGGAGAAATGTTCAAAACATCAGGTGGGGGAAAAAAAAAAGTATGCCAAAACCCGCAGTAAAAGAACAGATTCTGTGCGTGCATCTCCTTGAGCACAGCATTCAAAATTCACCCATGGGGCTGTGCTGTGCTGCCTGCACAAATTCCCGAGCTTTTATCTGAATAGCTGGGATAAAAGACCTGTGATAAGTGGGTATAATAGGAGTCGGAGTCATATTATGGGATTGCATTACGAATCAATGCTGTGTGGTTTGATTTTGCTGTAGTTTCCTCGTCTGGAGCTAAAGATCTTGTGCTATTTATTATCCTCGTTCCTGCCTCACAAATTATAACATGCAGGAAATGGAGCCCCAGTAATTTCAGGCACGGAGTTTGCATTGTGAGGCTCCTGTAAGGAAATTCCTCAGAACATTTCCCTGGAAGATCTGCTCCCAGAAATGAGCACAGAGTGTTACGTGGTTGGGTTTGAAGGAAACAATCTGAGGCACCCAGGAGAAAGGGAGAGAAAATCAGGAAATCACAGAGTCCTTCAGGTTGGAAAAGCCCTCCCAGACCATGGAGTCCAACTGCTCCCAGCACTGCCAAGGCCACCACTGCCCCATGCCCCCAAGTGCCACATCCACAAGGCCTTGAAACCCCTCCAGGGACAGGGACTCAGCACTGCCCCATGCCCCCAAGTGCCACATGCACACAGCCTTGAAACCGCTCCAGGGACGGGGACTCAGCACTGCCCCATGCCCCCAAGTGCCACATCCACACGGCCTTGAAACCCCTCCAGGGATGGGGACTCAGCACTGCCCCGGGCAGCTGTGCCAGGGCTGGACAGCCTTGCCAGGAAAAACTTCTCCTAATCTCCCACTTAAACCTGCCCTGGCCCAGCCTGAGGCTGTTTCCCCGTCCTGTCCCTGTTCCCTGGGATCAGAGCCTGCCCCCCTCCAGCTGCCCCCTCCTGTGTCCCTGCATCCCTGCCAGGTAAGGGAACCACGGGATTTGCTGCCCTGGAATCTTTTGATGGACAACTGAAAAGTTTTCCTTACACCTTTGGGAAAGCTGTGCAGTCAAAGATCCACTCCTTCAAATGGAGATTTTCCAGGCAGGAAACATTCAATCCCAATCCTTTAAAGCTGCCTTTCAAATTTCTTACGATTCAGTCCTACAGGATGAATCTGCCACTCTGCTTCTCAGTTGTTTTTTCAGTCGTCTCCAGAAATTTTCCCAAATTAGCTCCATACATTCTTTTTAAAGACAGGCATTTGGTTCTGCTCTTTCCAACTGGTGGATTTGGCTGCTTGCAAATATCAGATATTGTCATCATCCTCTCTTTACCCTTTCTTAGGCTACAAAATCAAAATTAAGCTGTGGGGGTTTGGAAATAAAGAAGGAATGTGTAGAGCATACGAGTGTGTGCAGAACACGAGGAAATGCTCCTTGTGTGTGGAGCCTGAGGAGGAGCTGCTGTGACACAGCCATCCCCACCCTTGGTGGTTCTCCCACAGCCACGAACCCAACACAGCTCAGAGCACAAAATGTCTTTCTTGTCCAAGTTCCCAGCTCATGAATCCAAGCCAAGATGTGCCATGGAATAAACTCCAATGGAAGAATCACATCCTCACGCTCTGGAGGTGGGGTGCAGAGAGAAAATGCACTGTTATTATTTCCAATTCCATAAATCACCTTTGCAATGCAAAGCTCTGTCCCCAGCCCCGTTCCCTGCCCTGGGCACACTCCAGGCCCTCTTTCCCAGCTGGCAAATCCTAAGAGACTGGACTGAGGGTCCTGTGCATTCCCAGAACCCTCCCAGGATCCTGCTGCCTGTTTTCCAGCCTCTGGCTGCTTCCGAGGCCAAGGGAGCTCCTCCTCGGAGCCCAAACATTCATTTTCCCTGACAGAGTCCCAGGTTGTTGGAGTGCTGCAGGTTTGTGCATTTCTCCCCTTTCCTCTGCTTTTCCTAATGAGCTCCTCCCCCCCATTCCTGGTTTATTAACGAGCTGCTCACCAGAGTGGGATGTTGCTGCCTGGACGTAACTCAGCCAGCTTTGGGAGGGAGTCTGGCGTGCCCAGAGCTCGTGCAGCAGCGTTTGCTGAGGCAGAGCTGGCACCAGGGACAGAAATCAGGGCCCTCACGCTGCTCAGGGTAACAATCCCATCTCTCAGGCTGACAGGAATTTAAAAGCAGGAATAGACAAACTCACTGCACAGTTCCTTCCCCTCTGCCCAGGAGAGGAGCAGCACACACACTGCAGATAGCAGGAGTGTGCCTCGCAGGAGGAAGGCAAAGACAAAACAAACCCTCTGTTATCAGCTTCCCCAGCACTAACTGTGGAAATGGAGCGTGAAGCGTGCAGCTCCTCTCACTGCAAATACTCTGTCAAAGCCTCCAAACTCTACTGCTCCTTCTGCCCCAGCTCCAGCTGCAGTTTCACTTGAGCCTGGCCCAGTTTCACTCCTGCCACAGGAGCTTCTTCAAAGAGAAAGGGAAGTGTGGGAAGAGGCTGACACAGAAAAATGGAAAGCAGAGCACTTAAAGCAACCCCCCAAAAGGACACGCTCTGTATTAATGGCTTTTTGTACCTTATTATTGTAGAATATGGAATCACGGAATGGTTTGGGTCAGGAGGGACCTTAGAGCCCACCCAGTGCCACCCCTGCCATGGCAGGGACACCTCCCACTGTCCCAGGCTGCTCCCAGCCCCAGTGTCCAGCCTGGCCTTGGGCACTGCCAGGGATCCAGGGGCAGCCACAGCTGCTCTGGGCACCCTGTGCCAGGGCCTCCCCACCCTGCCAGGGAACAATTCCTTCCCAATATCCCATCCATCCCTGCCCTCTGGCAGTGGGAAGCCATTCCCTGTGTCCTGTCCCTCCATCCCTTGCTCCAGTCCCTCTCCAGCTCTTCTGGAGCCCCTTTAGGCCCTGGCAGGGGCTCTGAGCTCTCCCTGGAGCCTTCTCCTCTCCATGACTGAACAACCTCACAGGACAAATTTTGATGCTACTGAGAAGCCTTTTAACTGCAAATATGGTAAAATTATGATTCCTTGGAGCCCTGGGGCCTGGAATAAGGAATTTGTTCCTTTAAAGAAGTGCTGGATTCTGGAATTGCTCTCAGACCTCGTTACGGTGCCGCGGCCGCAGCAGCACCCGCAGGCCAGGGGGGCTGCAGGGCAGCTCTCTCTCCTCAGAAAACCTGCAAATTCAGCCCAATTTCCATTTGTCTCACTTTTTCGACATTGACTGGACTTGATAAAAGGTTTTTATCCGATTATGGTGTCTCCAGGAGGACGTTTAGTGTGTCAGAAGCCATTAGCTGCGGTCGGGCTAAAAGGGAGCCGCTGCCCTCGGTCCTTCCCGCAGTCAGAGGGCCTCAGCCTGGACACCAAGGGATGTTCTGAGAGTCCTTTTGGTTCATCCCCCCCTTTCTTCCCAGTCTGGTTCTATAGAAATGGTTCTCATACATGGATCCCTTTTGTCATTGATTACGCTGAACAGAATTCCTGATAGGCTTTAATTCTTAAAGTCCTGCTGTGCCAACGCTGGACTCTAAAATGCCTTTGCAGTGTCTTCTCCTCAGTTTTATAGGAACAGCAGAGAAGGATGCTTGACAATTTTGGAAGCTCATTTGGGAGAAGTCAGTGGGCTTGCTCCTCCTTAGCAAGACTCCATCAAATATTTAGATTTAAACCCTGTGTGCGAGAGAAACCCAGGAAGTTCCAGACGATCAGGCGGGATGGTTCTCAGATCCTCTTTCCAGTCTGGGGGCTGAGGAAGAGGATGCTCTGAGGAAGAGCTGCAGAGGGCGTCTCCAATGTTCTCCAGAGCTGTTTAATTTCCTTTGTTAGCAACTCTCCAAGCAGAAGTTTCCCTTTCAAACAGGGGGAGCCTTTATTTCCCCTGACAGCTGGCAGGCTGAAGCTAAGGAGGAGGAAATGGCAGAAATGCAAAGGAAAAATGGGGATAAATCCCAGCAATCCCAGGGCTCAGCGACAGGCAGCACAGAGCCCACAGAGATCTCCCACTGCTGGCTCGGGGTGCAGAGCTCCAGCAGCACTGGTCACGAGGCAATGATGGCAATGAATTACAGGATAATTACTGCCTCTGTTTGCCCAGGGCAGCCCGAGTGCCTCTAATGAAGGGGCAGGATGGGAAAGGGGCATTCCGAGAGGGACAATGGAGCCTGGAGCTCGGGCAGCCAGGACAGTGGGCACTTAAATGTAACCAAGCCCTGGAGAGGGCCATAAACCAAAAGTCACGGCTTTAATACTCCAGCAGTTCAGTCAAAATAAAGTTCGGGGGAAGTGTTCAAATGGAACTGCCCTTGGATGAAGTAATTGTCATTAAAAAGGGAAGAACGATTTAAAATAACCCAGCAGGTTTTGGTCACATCAGCCCCTTCTGATGGTTCCAATGTAACACCATCCTAAAGTAATTCCCATCATTCCAAAGCAGCAGATTTCACCTGGATTTGCCTTAATCCCATAAAACCCTGGGGAGCCCCAGGGCACAGAGCAGGCCCAGCCACCAGCTCATGGCACATTCCCAGGCTGAATTCTCATTCTTTCCAAAAACTCCATAACCCCTGTCCTTCAGAAGGGTTTGTGGTCCTTTTTGCAGCCAGGGGGCTCCCAGGACACTCCCAGCTGAGTGGGTTTGTTCCACTGGGGGAGGTAGATTATTATTTTCTTTAACCTAAGGATTTTTTTTTGGGGGGGGGGGGGGGTTTTTTTAGCTTTATCCTATATTTTTTCCTCCTTCTGCATCTTGCATGGCCGTGTAACACCAGAAGTTCCTGGAAGACCCTTTGGACTCTGCTGAAGGCACCTTTAGCCAGGCTCTCACGGGTCACCAACCACCCCATTCCCCTTAATTCAAGGGAACAGAACCAACACTCTTCGGGCCTGAGGGGAAATGATCATTTTGTGTCGATTGTCCTCTGCCTGCAGGTTCCAGAAGATGGAAATTTCAGGCTCATAATGGAAATTCGGTTGCAGCCGTGACTAAAGCACCTCCAACATGGCAGAATTATGAGTTTCAGATGAGAGCAGCCCTGCTCCACTCCAGATAAAATATCCCCGATTTCCATCCCTGTAAATGAGATCACCTCCCAGTGCAAACATTTCCTGTGCCTTGAGCCTGGCAGAGCAGGGAAAAACCACTCAAACTTATTTCAGAGTGAGAGATCCCCCGCAGCTCCTGGGAGGGACAAATGTGGGAGGAATTTAATGAATGGATAAAACCCACAAATCCTGGAGAAACCATTCGGATCAGGCACTAATGACACGTTAATGAGAGTGAGGGAATAGCAAGGCCAAGGATGCTGCTTGTGGGACAGGAAGGATCCTTGGGGGGTCTCTGTCACAGAGCAAACCCCTCGTGGCTGCCTCCCCCTCCAGAACTGCTTTTCCAAGTCGTTTTCTCCCTGTGCTGAGGCAGGACAAGACGATAACGGCGGCTGGCACCAGCGAGTTAATTTTATAAAGAAAACTGACACCCTGCTCGAGTGCTGGCAATTTAAAAGAGTAATGGATTGTCAGTTTTAGCAGGGAAGTGGTTGTTAGATGATTTTAAAGTCTTTTGCATATTTATTTTGTCCCACTTTAAATAAATTTGGGGAAGATTTATCTCGTTAGCTTCAAATGCAAGTCCCTCTTGGCCTGGCTGAGGAAACAAATTAGACTTTGCAAACATTGCAAAGACTAAATCAATACATTAATATTTAGGGGACATTAAGGGGGTTTATTAAACAGAAAAAGGGCCTAGAGTATTACTTTGGGAACATTATACATGTTTAAATAAAAACCCGAGGTTGTGGTTCCTGACTGAATCTATAAAAGGCATTTCCATGGATAACTGAATTATTTACAGCTCCCGTGTCGGGAGCAGGTTCCTGCAGGAATGAGATGGAGCTGGGAGGGCGGCATAGGGGCAGGGGCTGGGACCCACCCACGGGGCTGTCCCGGAGTGTCCTGAACCTGCCCAGTGTGGGCTGGATTAAAATAAAAATCAGATGTCAAGTAACTGATGGGAGCAAGATTTCGTGTCCCTGATTCCCTGGTTTGGGCATTTGGGACTGCTGGAAGCAGGACTGGGCTGCTGTGGGATGGGGAAGGCAGAGAGGACAAGGAAGGGCAGCAGACCCTGGGGGCACCTGGGGACAGGGCTGGCCCAGGGCTGGGACCTGGGCTCTGCGCCTGAAGGCCCAAAGCAGTGACCTGTGCCAGCTGTGCACCCACAGCACCCAAACACAGCCCTTTTTTTCTGATCCGGATGTGCCAGAGGATCCCGGTGCTGTGCCACCAGCAGCATCTCCACACTCCTGGTCCTCACTGAGGGACACGGGGACACAGAGCCCCAGCCCTGTCCTTGGGGACACCATGGGCACAGCCTCGCTCCCAACATCACTGTCACCCTGTCCAGTGAATCCCGTGGGAACCATCGTCCCACACCCCGGGCACACTCCCAGTGCCACTGTCACCCTGTCCAGTGAATCCCGTGGGAACCATCATCCCACACCCCGGCCTCGCTCCCTGCACAGCCCATCCACAGCAGGATGGGAACTGGGACAAGGGCTGGAGGGACGGGACACAGGGAATGGCCTCCCACTGCCAGAGGGCAGGGAGGGATGGCCACTGTCACACCCCACCCGAGGCACCCGGACACTGGGGCTGTCACCCTGCCCTGACTCCTTCTCAAGGATGTTGGCAAACGTGGCTGCAGACTTCCGCAAATTGAAAGGAAAACAGCTCGGAGGAGGCAATTCCGACTCTGGTAGAATAAATGTCAGGTTACAAATGGCAGAAAGCGCAACCTTTTGTAGAAAAATTATGAGCAACAGAGTGTGGCAAGAGGAAATTCGGGTTTTTACTTTGCTGTGACAAACATCTGATGTTTAAATCATCTGCAGCTCATGACTTTGCACATCAAGCATCTGGCACTGAGGTAGATTGAGTTGATTACAAACTGCTGCCATCGAAACTTTTAATTAATTATTTCATAATTCTCACTTCTTTTTAATAAGGTCACTGAAATTAAGTTAACTGGATTATCTTCCTCTCTTTCCTGTTGTTTTTCCTTCGCAGATGTAAATGTGGGCTGAAGACACAAGTTCCATTTTCTTTTTTCTCAAATATCTCAGTTAATTTCCCTGCTACAAAAAGGAGTAACTGCAATGAGTAACATTGACCAGGACTTGACCTGGTGGCATCCTTAAGGTGCTGTGCTGGCTTTGGCACAGGGATTTGGGAGCCTGGAACTCAACCTCCAGCTCTGCCAGGGATTCCTGGTGGGCAGTGGCCAAAGCCCCCGGGGCCTGGTGTCCCCTGGGTGGGACAGGGGACAGAGGCTGCTGCTTCCCTTGGGAATTGATCCTGCTCCCTGTGCCTGTCCTACCCGTGGGAATGAAGGCGTCTTTAACCCATGAAAATGTATTTATTTACTCCTGTGAACACGTTCAGAACCTGTCAGCCCAAGAAGCAGAGAGAAGCATGCTGGACACGCCAGCTGCTGGTTCTGGGTGTGTGGCAGGGAAAGGAAAATGGAAAGGGAAAGGTTCTGTGTGTGCGCTCCAAGGGAAAGGAAAAAGAGGGAGCTGGGTTTACACAGCTGCTGATGTGGAGCTTCACTGCAAATCATTTTCCTGTCTGGAGTCTGAAGCTATCTGGGAGCTTAGGATGAGACCTAAGAAGGACCTAAGCCTTCCCCCATTTCCTCTGTGACACACAGCAACCCTCCCTGGCTCCCCCAGCTCTGCTGTTTGCAGCAGGAGAAGGTTTTCTGCTCCTGACACAGAGCCTGTGGGGCCGAGGGATTGGAAAGGGCTGAGACTCTGCTTCCCAGTGTTCCTTCTCTCCTGTGATTTCCTCGGGTCTGACCATTTATTCCCAACACCAAGGGAAGCCCGATGCCCTTTGACAGAACCATTTTGCTCTGCCCAAACTCTGCTCTGGCCTCACTCATTTCTGCCCAAAGCAGAAGTTGTTCCTAATCTCCACATACCAGCCTGGGGAAGATTTTACAGGGAAACCTAAAGCTGCTCCCACGATAACTCCTTGTGTCATCCCCTGGTACCTCCTTTGTGCCATCCCCTGGTACCTCCTTTGTGCCATCCCACGAACCCTCTGGAGCAGGAGAGGATGTTCCGGCCTCTCACACCAGTGACCTCAGGGCAGGCACAACAGCCCTGGGGTGCGGGCTCCTGATCCCACTGGGAGTACAAACGCATGGGAGAGAGTCCCTGCACAAAGGAAGGCTCTGAGGGGCTGCTGGAACAGCCCTCCCAGACCTGCCCGACCCCCACGTTGTCCCCAGCCCAGAGCTCTGAGTGCCACCCCCAGGGACGGGGACTCCAAACCTCCCTGGGCAGCCCCTGCCAAGGCCTGACCACCCTTTCCATGGAAATTCCACCCTTTCCATGTGGAAATTCCTGCTGATGTCCACCCTGAGCCTCCCCTGGCCCAGCCTGGGGCCGTTCCCTCTCCTCCTGTCCCTGTGTCCCTGCCCACCCCCCAAACCGAGCGCTGACGGGTCCTGAGGCCGCTCACAAACGTCACAAAAATGACTCAGTGATATTTTAACACAACGTCCCTTTTGCAACAGACGCACCGAGCTCAGAGCTCCAGCCCAACAAGAGTACCCTGGGTAAGGACAACTGGTTTGGGGGGGGCTCACCCCGTTATTTCTAAGGGATTTCCATGGGCCACACGGATTAATAGGGATTGCCAGTTCAATTCTTCTCTTTTATATTCATTGCTTTATTACTCATAAAAATGCAAAAGAAAATGTTAATGATGATTGCACCAAAGACTAATAAGTTAAAGCCTTAGGTTATACTTTGCATTTCTGAAGATATAAATGCAATTGCTTAATAATTATGCATATTTTTAACTATTGAGTTATTATTTCTCTATATGCTTGTAGTTAGCCTAATTAATTTTAAGCTCCTGTTGATATATTTTACACATGCAATTAATTTCCAGCTTGTTTTTTTAGCCCTTGCATGAGGGCATTAATTATTAGGAAGACAATCAAAACCAAGAATTGTTCACCCTGGAACAATACAATAAATATTAAATCCACGTGAAAACTGACACCAGAGCTCTGCAGTGCCAAGAGCAGGGAGCTGTTGGGGGGAAATAAACGGACTGTTCTTATCAGCAGCACTGGGATCTTGGTGTGTCTGGGGGAAAACTGCTCTGGGAGAAGGGGAAAGGGAAGGGATGGAAAGAATGAGAGGAAGGAAGGAGGGAGGGAAGGAGGAAGGGAAGGAGGGAGGGAAGGAGGGAAGGAAATCTTTGAAGCGGGTTCAAATTCCCCATCCGTAACCCAGATTTTCCCTGCCCATCCCCACGGATGTGTCCCGGGCAGATCCCGTACCTTGCACAGTGAGGTGCACCTGCATGGTCCTGGGGGTGTGCTGGGTCTGCACGGAGCAGGTGTAGGGCCCGTCGTCCGTCACGTCCACGTCCTGGATCTGCAGGCTGTACTCCCTCCTGTTGGCCGTGGCGATGGACACGCGTGGGTCCACCGACCACTTGTCACTGCCCGCGAAGATGATGCTGGAGCGGTTCAGCCAGGCCCCTTTGGAGGCTCCATCTTCCAAGTAACACCTGGGGAAAAGGGAAACCGTGAGGATGGAGATGGAATAGCTGTTAAATGCCACTCACTGCTGCTGATTTTCAGACTGAACACAGCTGTGATTTATCAGAGTTGAACTCACACCAGGAATCATTTGTTAACTCAGAATCATCCTAAAGCCCGAAGCCCAGCGTACAATCACAATAACCACAGATATATCTGTCTGCTCTGTTCTTCCTGCCCGCTTTTCCTGCTGGGAGAGGCTGGTGGAGCAGTAGGAGGAAAGCCTCAGTTATTCCTGACCGGGCCGGCTCAGCCCTTTCTCCTGCAGCCTCAGCCCTGAGGATCAGCAGCCACGTGTGCTCCATGGAAAATTCCTGCCCTGTTCCTGAGGCGCAGCCACCTTCCGCTGCCGAGTTCAGGAACCAAGACACTTTTCCCAGGAAAAACTATCCAGACATCAAAGATCCAAACCAGTTCTTTTTCAGAGGGTTCAGAGAACCCCAGAATCCCCCAATGGTTTGGGTGGGAAGGGACCTTACGGCCCATCCCATCCCACCCCAGGGCATCCAGGAGGGACAAGGGAGTTCCTCTCGGGGGCTGGAAGTGAGGGGATCCCAGGACAGCGAGAACAGGCAGGAGCAGCTTCTTTCCACGAGCTGATGGAGGAGCCTGAGCCCGCCTGAGGGGGGTGGAGGATGTTTAACCCCGGCTCAGCACCCCTGTGCTCCAGTTTTCCACATCCACCACGTGGGAAAAGGCAGAGCAGCCAACGGAATAATGGGCAGAGAAAAACCTCGATGGACTCAGGGCTGAGAGCAGGAAACTGCAAACCCAGGAGCCATCGGGAAGTGATGCTGTGGCACTGGGAAATCTGCATTTCTCTCCATAGATTAACTACTCTTCAGGAAATGTGGAGAATGAATTAGGCAAATTTTAGACTCACCCCCATGCCCACCTTGGAATTTAAGGCTTTGAAACAACTTTAAAAGCTGAGGGAAGGTAATAAGGAAGATAATACAAAGTGCAACAGACTAATGGGACGTTTTTATTTGATAAAGAGCTTTCTACATGAAGGAAATCCAAGAGAAGAAGGGAATGCAATAGAGCTCATCCCTTTGATGAAACATTAAAATAGCACAACCATAGAAACTGGAGGGAGAAATGGTGATTTGGTGGCTTAAGCATCTGGCAGTATTGTTTAAGGGGAAAATGACATTCCATTCAGGAATAAGAAACTGGAAACATCAGGCTGAAATGGTTCAGAAACAAAGCATGAGAATAACCATTCATTTAATTAATGATCTCAACATTAAATCTGAAAAGGTTCTGAGAGAAGCTGCAATGTGGGATAAAAAATCACCATTTATAGAGCAGACAATTGGGATGTCACTGGGAAGTGGCACTTTGAGGTTGGGATCCCTGCAGGAGGAGTTCTGTAGGGTCTGGTCCCCTCCAGGGAAGGCAAGGAGCCGCTTCCAAAGTGCTGTGAACGTTTTGAACTTGATTCGAATGAACAGCAGGGTGGGAGAGGCAGAGAAAGCTCCAATTCACTGAGGTTTTTCTGCCACGTGTTTCTTTCCCACCGTGTTTCTGCTGCAGCTGGATCCAGTCCATCCCAGCAAAGCTGAGCAGCCTGGGCTGAGGGAGCTGTCCCTGCCCCTGGCTGGGGTGGAACCAGATGAGATTTAAGGTCCTTCCCAACCCAAACCACTCTGGGATTCCACGAGTTATAAATCAGCATTTTTGCAGGTAGCCTGTAGTTTCAGTGAGCATTCACCATTTCATTAATTTCACTCTCCCACTGTTTATTCACACTCGCACATCCAGACCTTGGAAGGAAGCACTAGCACTGTGAATTCTTCCCACAAGAGAAAAAGCAGCCTCCTCCTCCTCCTCCTCCTCCCT
>VZTF01005324.1:542626-566940 GCA_013397755.1 Cnemophilus loriae | reverse complement strand
CAGCCCCACTTCACCAACTCCCTGCTCTCTGTGTGGCTGTGCCAGACAAAAATCAGCCTTCCTTAAAAAAAAATTCACAGAATCATTGACGAAAAGACCTCCCTGATCACAGGGTGGGATGGGCTGGGCTCTGAGGTCCTTCCCAAGCCCACCCACCCTGGGATGCCCCCCAGACAAGCTCCTTCACCACCCAAAGCTCCTGCACCACCCAAAGCTCTCCCCTCTCCCCCTCAGCCCAGCCCCGTGGTTGAGAACTGCTTTGGAGCTGCTGCACGATTTGCCTGGAACCCGCTGCCCAGGGTGGTTTTCAGCTCCAGCAGCAGCCAATATCCTGTACTTTCCCACCACCCATGTGGGATGTGATGGATAAAGTGCATGTTTACCCCATGGAAGCAGCAATCAAATGATTCATCTCAGAGATGTTTTCTGATCTAACAAATTTAATCCCTTTCTGTTTGCAAATCACTTCTCAGTCCTGGAGTCCCACTTATTGCCTGGAACTCTCCTGCAGGACACTCAGAGAACACTTTCCCTGACGTGAGTCTCAGGCCATCACAGGCTGTGCTGTACTTTTGCAGGGGAACAGAAATAAGGAAAAACCAGGATTTTTTTACTGTTTAAAGGAAGGCTTGGCCTTTCCCCCCACACCTTTACAGCTTCCTAAGGAAGAGCAGCGTTTCCACGTGAGGTTTGTGTGCCACAACCAACCAACTGCACGTGGATGCACATTTGCCAAGAACAACACCGGGATCAATAAAAACACCAACAGTCCCCTGGGATATGAGCGGTGCCCACGGCTCTGTGCCAGGCCAGCCCCTCGTGCCCAGGCTCTGTGCCAGGCCAGCCCCTCGTGCCCAGGCTCTGCTGTCCCCCTGCACTGCTCATGGGGCCATGCCCAGGTGCACGGCTGCGGTGGGACTGGGAACAGGGGTTTCATGTCAGTTCTGAAGCTGCTGAAGAGGAGGGGTAACTCCGCACGGCTTCTATTGCACCAACAGGAACAGCTGGAGCTGGGCCACGGAGGGCCAGGCTGGACATCAGGGAAGGTTCTTCCCCCAGAGGGTGCTGGGCACTGCCCAGGCTCCCCAGGAAATGACCCAGAGCTGGGAATAATGACCCAGAGCTGGGAATAATGACCCAGAGCTGGGAATAATGACCCAGAGCTGGGAATAATGACCCAGAGCTGGGAATAATGACCCAGAGCTGGGAATAATGACCCAGAGCTGGGAATAATGACCCAGAGCTGGGAATAATGACCCAGAGCTGGGAATAATGACCCAGAGCTGGGAATAATGACCCAGAGCTGGGAATAATGACCCAGAGCTGGGAATAATGACCCAGAGCTGGGAATAATGACCCAGAGCTGGGAATAATGACCCAGAGCTGGGAATAATGACCCAGAGCTGGGAATAATGACCCAGAGCTGGGAATAATGACCCAGAGATGGGAACAGTGACCCAGAGCCATCCCTGCTCCCAGGGATGAGGGACCCAGCCCTGAGCCTGTGCCTCTCCTGCCCCAGGGCAGGGCAGTGATCCCAGCAGGGCACGATGAGCTTTAACAAACAATAAAACCCTTCCTACAGCAATCTCTGGGAAATCATTCATTGAAAGGATGACCAACAGTAAAAACTGCAAATATCAGTGGCCTTCCCTCACTGTTTTCCCTTCCTCTCTTCCCCTTTCTGTGTTTTTCCATTTAATAATGACCCAGTTTCCTCTCTCTTCCCTTTCCTCTCTTTTCTCTTTCCTCTCTTTCCCTAAATTCTGTTTATATTAAACTCCCTGCACATCACAGCAGCATTTCCTGCAATGCAATTTTTAAAATCTATGCACAGAACCAATTATTTTTAGCAATTAATAATAACGCTGCAGCACAACTAAAGTAAGCATAACAGTCATTAAATAAAAGTGACTTTTGCTCTTTTTACCTTTCCATGGCTTGGAAAAGTATTGATGAAACCATAGCTTAACTCAGAAAAGAATTCTTCTATATTTAAATTTGGAAGATTGGAAAAAAGCACAATTTCTTTTTTAACTGATGATTGCAATCAGAAATTCCCTACACAACAAGCATAAAAAATAGATTTTAATGTTAACTGTCATACATGGCTGAGGGCACTTTATTATTTTTCCAGTCATTATTAATGGGGATGATCTTCTGTAATTTGTAAGCACAGAAAAATATAGTCTCACCCAGCTTCCCTCAAGTTTTTAATCCTCTTTTTTTAATGCCTCCCACTTTCCTAGCTCTCCAGTCTATTATTCCCCCATAATTAAAACAGAGATCCATTAATCTTTGTATAAAACAGTTCTTCCAGTTGCTTAATTAAAACTGCACAGAGGCTCTGCTCCAGGAGCCTCCACGGCGCTTGCGGGGCTTGGATCCCACCTGGCTGCCCCGAAGGACATTGCCTGGAATGCACCCGGAGCCTTCCCATCTCCATAGATCCCAGGAATGAGGGCCCTCCATAGATCCCAGGAATGTGGGACATTCGCTGTATCCAAAGAGCCTGGGACCCCTCTGTGAGGCTGCAGCTGGAAGGTGCTTGGGCAGTGCTTGAAAGGAGAAAAATCTCAAAATCCTGGCGTGGTTTGAGTTGGGAGGGACCTTAAAGCCCACCCAGTGCCACCCCTGCCATGGCAGGGACACCGACACCTTCCACTGTCCCAGGCTGCTCCAAGCCCCAGTGTCCATCCTGGCCTTGGGCACTGCCAGGGATCCAGGGGCAGCCACAGCTGCTCTGGGCACCCTGTGCCAGGGCCTCCCCACCCTCACAGGGAAGGATTTGTCCCTAATCTCCAGCCTAACCCTGCCTCCCTTCAGTTTAAAGCCATTTACTTTATTGATCCTTTTGCTTTTGTGTTCAGAATTCGCTTTCTGACCTCTGCCGTAGCTCAGAGCCTGGAATCCTGCACAGAAAGCTGCACAGCTGCTCGTTCCCCTCCCAGGTTCGGATTTTATTTACAGAATTTATTTTATTACATCAGTCCCTCGGGGAGCTGATGCCTCGCTGGCCGGGTGGGGAGCGGTGCCGGCCCGGCCCCGGCTGCCCCCGCGGCCCCAGCCCTGGGTGTCCCCTCAGTGCAGAGGTGCTGCTGCCCCAGTTTCACCTTTCCTCGGGGAATCGCAGCTGTGCTGCCCCTGCCAGGCCTGAGGCGCGAACGCCCGGACTGGGAGGTCACTGGGCGGGGACGGGCACCGAGTGGCTCCTGGGGGCAGCGAGCACTGGACAGGGCAGAGGGGTTGCTCCAGAAGGGAGACTGGTGGCTAAAAAGACTTAAAAGGGTTTAAAAAGCTCAGCCTTAGGAAGCCAGCTTTCGCCTCCCCAGGAAGTAACGCCGTTTATCAGCGAAAGATGCAAACGTCACCGTTCCCTGCAGAGGGAGACTGCCCCGTCCTGAGCGGGACAGAAATCCCAAACCCACCCCACGGGCGGCCTCTGGAAAGGCTGCACAGAAGGAGTGATGTGAAAAGGGGAGACGAGGCGGTGTGCTGAAACAGGGTTTAAAGCAGAACCCCAGCACTCTGTCTGCCTGCAGCCAAACCAGGCCAAGAATCGTGCCCGGCCCTCTCTGGCTGCAGCTCCCGGGCTGTGCCAGTCCTGAGCTCTCCCAGCCACCGCTCTGTGCTCAGGGGATGTGGCAGCACCCGGCCGGGACAGGATCGCTGAATGCACCTTTCCAGCCCCCCTGCTGCTCCCAGAAATTCCAAGCCCTCAGGGAATTGTGCCGTGCCCGAGGTGGCACCGGGCGAGCGGGGACTGAGGAGCAGCGGCTCCAGCGGGTCCCACAGGGGTGCCAGTCCTGTCCCCCTGCACAGCCCCAGCTGGCAGCGACCTCTGCATTTCCTGCAGGCCCTGCAAACACCCCGGGCTCTCTTTGGTGCCCTGAGCCGTCCCTTGGTGTCCCACCACCCCAGCATCGGCTCCCAGCAGAATTCTGTCGGTGTTTGCTGATCCATGGACTTTGCACAAGGAGCGGGTAACAGGATGAGGATTCTACCTGGCAAACCACCTGGAACAGAAGGGGTGCTGTGCCACCCGAGTGTTCCTGAGTAATTAGCATCATTAACCTCCCTCCCTGCTCCCGCCACACCTCCACTGCTCCAGAGAATCGATGGATTGTTTACTGGCCACGAGAACTCGTCAGATTCCAGCTGCCTGCAGATGGGACACGGGCCACAGCAGAGAGGGAAAGCAGGACAGAACACAGGCACAGAGCAGCAGGGACCTGGAGCACTGGGCATCTGCAGCTGCTGGGTTTTATAATCCCATCTGCCTTGACATACTCCAGGAAATCTGTGCACATAACCAGGGATTAACCCCTCAATCTGAAACACTCTAAACGGAAAGTCAGTCGAATATTAGTAATTAAGAGCAAAAGTGTTTGTTCCTCTGCAAGATTTGAAATGTAATTTTCCCTACAGCTGATGACATGTGACCTTTGATCTCTGTGGGTTCCACCCTCAGGACCTGCCAGTCCATCCAAGCCAGGAGAAAACCCATTTTCCCAGGGGTTTCCATGTTCCCAGGGGTTTCCACGTTCCCAGGGGTTTCCTGGCACACAACCCCAGCCATGCCCTTAGTGGGTGTTTCCCTCCTGCCACCAGTAAATGGATTTTTCCCCATGGCAAAGACAGAGAAACTGCTGCTGCCACAACTGTAATACATCCATTTCTTGGTTTTAATTATACAAAAATATTCCCACCCCTTTCAGAGATGTATTTTCATACAAAAATGGACAAAACACTGCAGTGTAAAGCTCGGAATTTTTAGTCATTAATCACTTCCTTCATGGGAGCCCATAATATTTTCTCTTTGAAGGCTCAGAAACAATATCCCACACCACTGTTGGTGGGAGAGCCTTGGTTTCAGCTTCAGAGAGTAACACCCAAATTCATCACATTATTTGAAATATTAAAAAGGGTCTGGCTGCTGCATTTGATATTTATTAATTCCTGGAGATTTATGATACAGAAACACTGACTTTCAGAAATTATGAAGAAGATATTACCAATGCAGAAAAGTAAGGAAACAATTCATCACACAGCTTTGCCTTTATGGTTTTGCACTTTTCCTAAGGGAAAAGGGGTCTTGGAAAATTTGGGAGCCAATTGTGTTTATTTTATAGGACTACTGAAGTCAGAGGTTTCTTCTGACTCTTTTTTACCACACAACACTGAAACACAAATTAAAGGAATAAAAAGCACCACAAGCTCTGAGACCACAGCGAGGCAAAGGTCTGGAGAATGAGAAAATGTTTCCTGTTACTTCCCAAATTTCCAATATCCCAGCGTGTTACTGAGGGGTTTTAGCATCCAGAAATATCCAGCTGGATTAAAACAGTCATTAAGTGCCTTCATTTCACATTGGAACACTTTTACATTGGTCCTTATTTTTAATTCTCAAAGGAAACCTGTGTTTCCTCCCCAGCCAGGGGCTCTGACAAAAACCTGAGCGTTTGCAGGGGAGGCTGTGACAGAGCCCTGCCCTGGGGGAGCTCATGGGGGCTGGATGCCCCATGTGCCCCAAACCCTGAAAATGCCCTGGCTGACACGGCACAGACCTGCTCAGGAGAAACTCTGACCCTGTTCTCGCTGCGCTTGTGCACCTGCGGGGTGGTGGCTTCGAGGACTGAACAGGGTGAGCAGGGGCAGCACAGCGGCAGTGACAGCAAAGCTGCTTCGAGCTGGGGGAGAAACGGTGGAGTGCCACCTCCGGGATGGGGACTCCAAACCTCCCTGGGCAGCCCCTGCCAAGGCCTGACCACCCTTCCCATGGGGAAATTCCTCCTGGTGTCCACCCTGAGCCTCCCCTGGCCCAGCCTGAGGCCGTTCCCTCTCCTCCTGTCCCTGTTCCCCGCGAGCAGAGCCCGACCCCCCCCGGCTGCCCCCTCCTGTCAGGGAGTTGTGCAGAGCCACAAGGTCCCCCCTGAGCCTCCTTTTCTCCAGGCTGAGCCCCTTTCCCAGCTCCCTCAGCCTCTCCTGGGGCTCCAGCCCTTTCCCAGCTCCGTTCCCTTCCCTGGACACGCTCCAGCCCCTCGGGGCCTCTCTTGTCCTGATGGGCCCAGAACTGGACACAGGATTTGAGGTGGGGTCTCAGCAGTGCCAGCACAGGGGGAGAACAGAGGGAGGAGAAGCTGCAGGCAGAGGTGTGGCTGCTCCTGCTCCTCAGCAGAGCTGGGGTACTTTCACCTCTTCTTTCCCAGGCTGCTGCTGCTGCCCAGGCTGCAGGGATTTCTCAATATTCCTGTTCTTCCTCATGTTCTCCCTGAAAAGGCTTTTATCACTATCAAAGCTTAATGAAAAAAAGACCTTTCCAGGTGCAAACAGGTTGGGTTTTACAATCTCCTCATAATAATATCTGCAGTTTGAGCGGGGAGGACACGCAGGAGGGAGATAATTGTGTGCTGTGCCACGTCCTTTATCGGATCAGCCCTGACCCGGGACCCTTCCCGGAGCAGGTGATGCCAACCCTGCCCCACAGCTCCTCCAGGCTGGTTTAAGTAAAATAATAGAGTTAATGACAGAAGCAAAACTACCTGGAGAGGTGTAATTCATCACGGCGTGTTCCATGCCATTATCTTAAAAACATCCAGTGTAGTAATCACTTGAAGGAGTGATAACACATAATTGTGTGTTCTCCGAAATTAGAGGTGAATGGGAGTTGCAGCTAATGAGAGCCAAATAGCAGCTCAGGAGCTGCAGTGATTACAGCAGATGTGGCGATGAATGCATTTATTATTGGGCTATTGCAAAGCTTTTTATAGCAGAGACAGCACGTTTATAAATAAATAACCAGCCCCAGAGGTACCACACGTCTGACCAAGCAGCTCCGCTCCCAGCCTGCAGCTCCTGGTGCAGAAACGCTCCAAAGCCGGCTGAAAACAAACCAAAGGAGTCCAAATCCCACCCAAACACTTCCATCCGCGGGGGCCCGCGCACTGCTTCGTCACCACTCACAAAGGATGCACTGCTGGAGCAGAGGAAGCCAAATGAAAAGGTTCTGGAAGGGTGTGAGGTGTGAGGTGTTTTACAAACCCCACCTCCCTCTGCAGCAGTTTCTCCCCCAGCAGCGTGAGCTCTGGGACCACTCTGCTGCTCCTCCAGCAGATGAAAATCAGCCACGAGGCAGAGCAGGAGCAGCTCCTGTCTCCCCGAGGTCTCTGACACCACCTCTGACCAGACTCAGCTCCTGCTCCAAAGCCAGGATGATCTATGGCAGAACTTTGCTCTCTGGCAGGCAGAGCAGATGCCCCAGAAGTGTCCCCAGCAGGTCACTAGATAACAGTCTATGTCACAGAGTGCTGCTGGCACACATGGCTGTTCCTGCAATTCCATTTTTGTCAGAATATTTCAGGAGCAATCTCCAACCCCCGGCGGAAGGAAAACAAAATTTCGAAATGCCAAAGGCTCTCATGAAATAGAATTGCCTGCCCAAACTCATGACTAAATGACTCGATTTGTCTCCCTTCTACCAGGGCTGATCCATGATTTCATCTGGGCTTATCTCCCGGAACATTTACTTTGTTGATATACCACTGGTTGGAATATTAGTGATAAATAATAAAAGAAGGCAAATTTAATTGTGCTGCAGTCTTTCACTACAATGAATCTTTCAGGAGAACCACAATGATCTCTTGATTTACAATAGGAAGAACTGGTGGTGGATGGATGATGTAAATACAGGGACTTGGCACAGATGGCTCGGGCTGTGTTTGCCAGCAACAGTCAGATTTTTGGATGAACCTCCCAGCTGCTTGCTCCAGACTAATGCATTATTAATAACACTATTGAACAGCTCCCTGGGGGCAGATCCTGGCGGGGAGGAGCCCCCCCAGACCAGCCCAGCAGTGCAGCACTGGGAAGGGATCCCAGGGGCTGGATGGGGAGGGATCCCAGGGGCTGGATGGAGAGGGATCCCAGGGACGGATGGGGAGGGATCCTGGGGCTGGATGGGGAGGGATCCTGGGGCTGGATGGGGAGGGATCCCAGGGACGGATGGGGAGGGATCCCGGGGACGGATGGGGAGGGATCCCGGGGCTGGATGGGGAGGGATCCCAGGGCTGGATGGGGAGGGATCCTGGGGCTGGCCCTGTCCTTACCCTGCCACCACTGCTCCTCGTGCCACCTGTCCAGGGCTGCTGCAGCAAGAAAAGGAGCTGTACCTTGGGATAAGAGAACAGAGCCCAGGAAACTCTTGGGCAAGGCCAGGATTTCACCCCAGATCTACTAGAACGGTGCCCACAGGAGGCTGAAAGCATCACCCGAGCTCTCCCTGGCCGCCGTGCAGGGCCAGGGCCTGGGACTGGCAGTGCCTCTGTCCCAGCACTGCCCTGAACCCTTTCAAACCGGGCTGCTGGAAAGCAGTTCATGAACCTCAGAACAGCCCGCGCTCAGAGCAACCTCCAGAGTCACCTGGTCCAGCCTTTTGTGGAAAAGGGATCCAAATGGGAATTTCAGTTTCCTCTGACATTAAATACACCCGTTGGTGGGTGAGACAAATGGCAATTCTCAGCACAGGGGGCTTGGGAGAGTCAGGGGATGGTGCACTCACAGGAAGGAGGAACAACCTTCACAGGCAACATTCCGGACTGACAACCCAAAAAAACATTCCCGGACTACCAAACAAACCTTCACCAACTGCCTTTCCAAACAGTCCTGACTGACCAAACAAACTAACACTGAGCACCTAAACACTGAGCACCTAAACAATTATTGACCATTTAAACAATCATTGAACACCCAAACTAACACTGAGCACTTAAACACTGGGCACCTAAACAATTATTGATCATTTAAACAATCATTGAACACCCAAACTAACACTGAGCACTTAAACACTGAGCACCTAAACAATTGTTGAGCACTTAAACAAACATTGAACACTTAAACAAACACTGAGCACTTAAACACTGGGCACCTAAACAATTATTGATCATTTAAACAATCATTGAACACCCAAACGCTGAGAACCTAAACAAGCATTGAGCACTTAAACAAACACTGAGCACTTAAACAATTATTGAGCACCTAAACAAACATTGAGCACTTAAACAATTACTGACCACTTAAACAATCATTGAACACCCAAACGCTGAGAACCTAAACAAGCATTGAGCACTTAAACAAACACTGAGCACTTAAACACTAAGCACTTAAACAATCGCTGAACACCCAAACTAACACTGAGCACCTAAACATTGAGCACTGAAACACTGAGCACCTAAACAAACACTGACACATAAACATTGAGCACTTAAACAATCATTAAGCACTTAAACAATCATTGAAAACCGAAACACTGAGCACCTAAACAAACACTGAGCACTGAGCCCCTATACAATCACTGAGCAGCTGAACAATCACTGAGCACCTAAACAAACACTGAGCACTTAAACAATCATTGAGCCCCTATACAATCATTGAGCAGCTGAATAATCACTGAGCACCTAAACAATCATTGAGCCCCTATACAATCACTGAGCCCCTATACAATTATTGAGCACCTAAACAATCACTGAGCACTTGAACAATCATTGAGCACATAAACAATCACTGAGCACCTAAACAAGCATTGAGCCCCTATACAATCACTGAGCCCCTATACAATCATTGAGCACATAAACAATCACTGAGCACCTAAACAAGCATTGAGCACTTGAACAATCACTGAGCACCTAAACAATCATTGAGCCCCTATACAATCACTGAGCACCTAAACAACCACTCAGCACTTGAACAATCATTGAGCACCTAAACAAACACTGAGCACCCAACAATCCCTTGCTGACCACCCAAACAAACTTCCTCTGCCTGCCTGAGTGTAACTGTTTTTATAATTCCTGGGAAAGCCACTGGCACCCTGGAGTCCCTTCCCAGCTGATTCCCCTTCCTGCACTGCTCTCAGGCACTGACAACATTTGCATAACCCTGTGCACCGAGGGGCTGCTCTGGAGCGGTTTCCTTTAGCATTCCACCTCTAAACAGCTTTTTAATAGCAACAACCAGTGGGAATTCTCTTTTGCTTTCCTCTTTATGTTTTCGCTTTGAAGAAAACATACCCAGGCTCCTTATTTATGTTCAAAATATGCTGGTTGTTCATTTTACTTGTAAAAGAAATGGGAAGCTAGGATCACATATTTTGAAATGTAATGATTTCCCATCAGAACAGACGGTTATAAACTGTATCGATTATTGATTATTGATAACCTCTGTGTGAGGTGTGGAAAGATGCTGAGTGTGTTAACAGGTGGGAACAATGAACTAGAATCACACTGGAAAACACACAACAACACACATGAAAATTCATATTTACATTAAATATCTGCAAACTTTTCTCTGTATGATTTTAGATTAAATTGTGGAATAGTTTGGGTTGACAAGGACCTCAAAGCTCATCACATCCCCTGCCATGGGCAGGGACAAATTCCACTGTCCCGGGCTGCTCCAAGCCCTGTCCAGCCTGGCCTTGGACACTTCCAGGGATCCAGGGGCAGCCACAGCTGCTCTGGGCACTCCGTGCCAGTAATAAGGTTTAATTATGCAGGTTTGACAAGTAAATAATTGCTGGCCAGAGAATGGAGGAGCAGACATTTCTTCAATAAACAATCCCTAAATAAACACTATTAAAAGCATTTATAATCCACTGGGCTTTTATTCCATCTGTGTAGGATGAGAGCTGGCCCCTCCCAGGTGAGCATTTGCATTCCCTGGCGTTGGGAGGCGCTGGGATCGCACAGGAAAAACCCACAGTAATTATGGGAATGACTGGCTGGATAATTGCACCTCCTGTTCTCCCCCTGCACTCCAGTCCAGGGTGATCCCAGCCAGGACAAGCTGATCCCACATCCCACCGCGTACTGCAGCTTTATAAACCCCAGCCACTGTGTGTGTGTGGGTATAAAACGATTGCGTGCTGAACATCCATCCCTATAAAATCATTGTACACGAACAGGGGTGACTCTCACCCTGCCCAGAAAGGCGCTGGAATTAGGGCTGAATTCATCTCCAGCCAAGCCCAATTATTACCAGCTGATATCCTGAGAGATGGCTCTGAGGGCTGTGAGCGCTGCCCTCACTCCCTGCCTTCCCCGGGAGATCCCGGCAGGAATTACCGCCCCTCCAGCCCCGCAGCCTGAGCAGCTCCGCAGCCACACGCTGTGCTGAGCTCCGACAGCGAGGAGCAGCCGCAAAACCGGCTCAGGCAGCACGGCAAGGGAGAGCAGCGCTTGGGAATCGGGACTGGGTGTCTGCAGAGCCTGCTGTTCTCTGGTGCCCGTCCCTGCTGTCTCCTAACCCCTGTCCCTGCTGTCCCCTAACCCCTATCCCTGCTGTCCTCTGACCCCTATCCCTGCTGTCCTCTGGTCCCCATTCCTGCTGTTCTCTGGTGCCCGTCCCTGCTGGCCCCTAACCCCTGTCCCTGCTGTCCTCTGACCCCTGTCCCTGCTGTCCCCTAACCCCTGTCCCTGCTGTCCCCTAACCCCATTCCTGCTGTCCCCTAACCCCATTCCTGCTGTCCCCCAACCTCCTGCCCCCAACCCCTTCTGTTCCTTCTGTACTCCAAGCCCGCAGCCTGCCCTGCTCCTGCCAAGCTGGAGCATCTCGGAGGAGAAACGGGAATATTGCTCTGAGAAGAACTGTACGGCAACGTGCTCTCACTTAATTATTCATCCCACACGTACAGCCCCAGCTATTTATCAGTGTTTATTTAATTAATGGGACAATCTGCTCCCTTCCCCAGTTCCCCGGCAGGCTGTGGGTCAGCAGGCAGGGCTGGGCTGCACCCACAGCCCCAGCACCAGGGTCTGCTCAGTGCCAGGGTGTGCTAGCCCTGCGGAGCACAACCAGCTCCTGCTCCTGGAGTAAATGCACCTGGAAGGAATTCCACTGACTCCCTGAGGGAAGCTGAACTCACAGTGCTGGGAGAGAGGAGAAATCAAACAAACCAGCCCCAAACCTGGCGGTGTTTTGAGCAGAAATAATTGAAACTACAGGTGGAACCTCGCCGTGACATTTGCAAAGAGTGACTTCATTAAAGCCAACTCCATTCCCGGGATTGCTAATCCACCTTTCCCGCTCCCTCCCAGACAAATGCTCTAAATGCTCTTGCCAGGAGCTTAGCGATGTTCCAGCTGCTCCCTGCCCGCTCTGAGCCATTTTTAGATTCCTGGGTTTCCTTCTTTGTGCTGGTTTCATTGAGGCAGCAGCCAGGGGGTGAGACAGGAACGCTCCGGGGTGGAGCCATTGAGGAATGGTGTCCTTGGGCACACAAATTCATGGAAAGGCACCAACGTTGTTGGTGCTTGGAGCAGCCTGGGATAGTGGAAGGTGTTCCTGCCCATGGCAGGGGGATGGAACAGGATGAGCTTTAAGGTCCCTTCTCACCCAAACCAGTCTGGGATCCTGTGAAAATGGCACAAAATCAGCTCAAGAGCTCACAGCCCGAGAATTCCCTCACGAATATTCCCTACATTTTCTCAAGCAGCCTTGTCTTAATTGTGCTCGTGTTTCCTGTCCAGAAATTTAATTTCATGTAGTTCTTTAGTCATGTGTCAACACATCTCAAATTCCTGTAGTATTTGCTCTCCTGCTCTGGATAACCTTGTCAATCTTAATTAGAGCTGAGGGTATGCAAACAGAATTGGCTGCGTGGCTCCAGATGAGATTCCCATTGTTCAATATGCTGCTGGAACACATTCCAGCCTCCTAATGCTCCCAAGCATTTGAAGTGCTGCTGCCCACTGTGCAGACACTCATTTGAGCTCTCAGCCCCATTTATTTTTTTCGATTGCAACCTACAAAACATAAAGTAACACATCTCTAAGATTCTGGCTGCCCTTGACAAATAATTAAAACTGCAATTCCTCGAATTCTCAGGGAGCACCAGCACATCCCAAACTTTCCTCTGCATAAAACCTCACAAATGTCACAGGATAGGATGGGACAGAAAGGAGAAAACACAGAGAAGTCAGAGAAGCCATTTTCAAACCTATTTTATAGTGCTTAATTATTGTCCACATTTTTGTTTAAAGGACATTCAGAAATCATAATTAAGATTCAATTTCCGTGCTCCAGAAGTGCCACACGAGCCCAGAAAGAATCCTTATCTTAATCCTCCCCACATCCCTTTGCACAAACCCCTGTGCTGCTCATTCCCCCTGTGCTGTCCCTCCCTGGCATTCCCTGATGGAGCCGGAGGTTCCTGCACCTCTCCCGAGCTCTCCAGGCCCTGCTGTCACCATTCCCCTCTGGAAGCCCAGCTAACTACCTAAAAAATCCTGCTTTTAACCACCAAACCCTTTCTCCTTGCCAGCAACCTGCCACAACCCCGCGCATCCCTCGGGGAGAGAGGAGTTCAGCAGAATTTACACATCCAAGGTGCTTCGGGAGTGAAAAATCCCAGCTGAGGAGGCTCCCGAGGGAACAGGGCAGCGCATCCTGGGGAATAGTTAACAGGTGTTAACTACTGAGTGCTTTGAATTTGCAGCAAGCATTTTACAGTTGCAAACAAATTTTGTAGCGATTAATCAAGGGAATTAGTGAAATATCTGAGAGGCTCCTGCCGTGACGGGATCCAGCCACCAGGTGATGGCAGGGCTGGAAGAGCCAAACGCTGAGGAAGTTTCTGTGACTTTAAAGGCTTTAAAGACTTCGTTCCTAAGGGATAGTTCTGTACAAATCACATTTGCATAATGCAGCCCGGGGAGTGTGGCTGGCACGCTTTCATCTCATTTTCATGAGGTAACTTGGATGAGCAGGAAGCTCCTGTCCCTGAAAAAAGATGTTTCAGAAAAATGAAGAAAAAAATTGTCTAAGTTCAAGCTTCCCTAAGGCAGCTTCAAGTGGAGAAATCTGGACTTATTTAGAAAATGATGAAGATTGAATTTCACATCCAGATATTGTGGTACTGGTAATTATTAAGGATTTGCTCACAGGCCAAGCTCTCCCTATCCCTTTAAATCCTAGGACATGAATGGGGGAAAAAATCACGTTTCCTCAGCAATTAACCTTTTCCCACATGGATAAGAATGGATGAACTGTTGTCCATGTAATTCTCAGCCTTTTGTTCAAACCCTTTGGGAAAATCTCCCTCTCTGCAGCGAGTTATCCCATCTGGGGCAGCTCCGGCTGCTGGGATCAGCACCAGGCACTGCTGTGTCCTCTGGGAATGGCCAGACAGCCCATGGAATCACAAAATCCAGAGTGGTGTGGGTGGGGAGGGACCTCAAAGCCCACCCAGTGCCACCCCTGCCATGGGCAGGGACACTGCCACTGTCCCGGGGTGCTCCCAGCCCCAGAGTCCCTCTCCATCCCTCTTGGGGCCCCTTCAGGTGCTGGGAAGCTGCACCAAGATCGCCTGGGAGCCTCCTCCTCTCCAGGCTGAGCAATCCCAGCTCTCTCAGCCTTCCCCTGGGTCGGTGTCACACTCGAAGTGTCTTTGTGCCAGCCCAGGGGTGGCACCGTGCTGGCACCGTGCTCTCAGACCAGCCAGAACCAGGCTTTGCTCCCTCCTCTCCCGGCTCCCCAGAGCCCTCTCCCCGTGGCAGGACCAGCTCCTCACACAGCAGCTGCTCTGCTCTGCTCCCGCAGTATCGATTTTAACAACAAGCTCTGTAAATATCAATATTTTTGTACTCGAAGCAGATGAAGCCGCCAGTGAAACGCACCCGGCAGCCAAACACCGGTCAGGCTGCACAGAGCCAAGGCAAGTTTAATGAGAAAGTAACGCAGACAGGAGGAAAAGGAGCCTGGGAAGAGAAAATCAGCGTGGAGGAGAGGAGACACCGAGTGGGGTGGGGGACAGGCAGGCAGAGGAACTGCTCCCACGCACTGGGGCCGTGCCAAGCCTGGGAGAGGAGTAACTGAGGCAGGGAGAGCAGGGACAGCAGACACAGGCACCAGAATGGAGCAGACTCTTGGGGTTCCTCATTTTTGGGGTATTGTCACTAAATCCTACTCGCCTGGCCCTGACAAAGAGCCTGTGCTGGGCTCACTCAGTGACATTTTGTGATTTTGTGGGATTGCAAAATCCTACAAAAGGAAAAAAATAGCGTTGTGTGTGATTGATTTCCTGGCTGCCCTGCATTCCTGGGCCACGGAGGAGTCCCAGAATCTCAGAACATGCTGAGAGGGAAGGCACCCACCAGGATCTCTGAAGTCCTCCCAAGCCTGGCCCAGGTGTGGGCTCCAGGGGAAGTCAGCTGGGCAAAGTCTCCGCGGGCAGAGGGATCAGGAAGCTCCAGAGGGGACAGGAGCAGCGCTGCTGGTCCAGGACGGGGAGCCCAGGGAGGAGATCAAGTGCAGGATGTGAATATTTAGTGTTTCCTCTCCTGCATTTTCAATAATCCCTTTCCACAGCGGCTATAACACAGAGCTATAGGCAAAACTACATTTTATTATTGTTTCCTCAAGCCAAACATCACCCAAATTAGCAAATATTGAACAGCTGAATGGAGGGAGGTTTGAGGCACAATCACTCCCCGTGTGCTTTTCATTTGGCTTATGTTTTTAGGTAGGCTGCTCGTTAAACTTTTCGTGAACTGGCAGTTCAGATGCAAAAAGCTGTGGAATGCCAGGTCCTGAAGGTTTCCTGTAATTTTTTATTAAGCCACAGAAAAGAACACAACAAAACCCGCCTGGTAAAGCCCCACTGCCTTTCCGGGGCTCAAACTGCTCCAGGCCCCCTCCTCTAGCATTCCCTCACCCGAAGATTGACTCTGGATCTTTCTAATTTTCTTTTAAAAATAATTTTCATGTGCCAAAAATGATGCGACTTAAGAGCTCTAAAATAAAAATCTGACAGTCTGCCAATGTGAACTGAAAAAGCTCCTTTTTTAGAAGCAAACACACCTCAGCCAGGTGTGCCATTATTAGCTCTGCCATTAATTATGCCATTTTTGAAATTTAAACCTTTTCCCAACTACCTCACACATATCTGAGATAAAATATTCAAATGCATTCAGTGTCTCTAAAAGGGTAAATTCAGCCATGAAACAGATTTCCATTTTCCTAATGCTTTCTGGCACTTGCTGCTGTCCAGTTACATTAGTCTGTAAAAATGTTTCCAGATTTATCAGCCCCAAGTCCATGCCAAACCAAATGCGAATTTATAATTCTGAGTAAATAAGTCCTGCACAAAAACTCCCTCAAGAACTAATAATTTGTAATAGAAAGTTGATACATTTTAAATGCCTACAATCACAACACTGCACCCAAAATTGTGATGGACCAAAGGAAAAAAGAAATTTTTTCAGGTAAATTCTTGACAAGACTAATAGCTCATGTTTGTTCCCCGTTCTACACAGGATTCTGACAGAGAAGGCGAGGACATTTCAGACACATTATGCATTTTGACACTAAGTAACTGGCAATTAGCTGAAGTACATAATTGCATCTTAATGCAGCAAAGGAGAAAATAACAAAAAAGCCTGGGAAAAGGGTTCTACAACTGAGGGGTTGATGACAGTTAAAACCAACAACAAACCCAAACAAAATCTGGGGGAAAATGGAAGATAAAAACACAGCCCTGAGGTGCTGGAATGACTCATTCCAGGCTAAAAAGGAAGGTGAGTGCCAGCACCTGCATCCTTCTTCAGCCAGGAGCTCCGGGAGGAGCTTCCAGGTGGGCTTAGTAGAATTCCTTCAGCTCTGGTTTTGGAATAGCAATTATGATAATCAATATAATTACAAACAGGCTGCCCAGAGCAGCTGTGGCTGCCCCTGGATCCCTGGCAGTGCCCAAGGCCAGGCTGGACACTGGGGCTTGGAGCAGCCTGGGACAGTGGAAGGTGTCCCTGCCATGGCAGGGGTGGCACTGGGTGGGCATTGAGGTCCCTCCCAACCCAAACCAGTCTGGGGTTCCGGGATTTTAAGAAATCAGATTCTGAAGTGCAGCAGTGAAAGTGTTGCCTCGATTGATCTGTGGAAGAAAACAGCTTTGGAAGCTCCTGTGGCTTTGAGAAATAAAAGATTGGGTGGCAATAGAAGGAAACCCAGAAGGTTCTCAGAGCTGTAAATCCACACCGAGCTCCCGGTGCCGATGGGGTCGGTGCTGCTGCTCCTGCAGGGAGCTCCCAGCCCGGCTCTGTGGGACCTGATGGTCACAAACGAGGAGCCAAAGCCTCTCCAAACCCAGCCAGGCTGTTGGTTACAGCCTCCAAAAAGCTCTGCCTCTCAGGCTGAAAATATGATGCAAATACACACCAGCATCTTGTCTCTAATTCCTGGCGTAATTACTCCATGTTTGGGAAGATGCTAATTGGGATGTCCATTTAGAGCAGGGATCAGATTGATGCCACTGCTGGAATTCAATTTTCTTCTCAGGCCTCCAGCAAGCCAAGGCAATGTGTGTGTCCAACATGGCACCAACGTTTGTTTGGATGCCGAGACCATCAAAGCGACAACAAAGTGAATCTTTTTAAAAAGCACTGCCTTAAACCAGCTCTGTTTGCTGGGTGCGTTATCCCAGGGCTGCTGGAGAATCGGGCACTCCTCTGCCTCAGTTTCCCCTCTCCAAGATGATGCCCAGTGATTCTGTGCCCTTGGCTCTGCCCCGGGCACTGCCACGCCCGGGTGTGTGCCCTCACTGCAGCGGGAGCTGGGCTGGGGTCGGGAGGTTTTGGAATTAGGACAGATGTGGAGATTATCCAGGTTTATCCCCACCTGTCAGAGCAGCAGCTCAGCCCCGACCATCCCAAAGGAGCCAAGGGGAGAGGAAAGGCCAAGGGACACTCCTGCCGTGGCGATGGGCACTGCTGGCAGCTCCAGGGAGGAGCGGGGTCCCTGCTCCACACGGGATCTGGGCAGGATGAGGAATGAGGAACCCAGCTCCACACGGGATCTGGGCAGGATGAGGAATGAGGAACCCAGCCCCACACGGGATCTGGGCAGGATGAGGAATGAGGAACCCAGCTCCACACGAGATCTGGGGAGGATGAGGAACCCAGCTCCACACGGGATCTGGGCAGGATGAGGAACCCAGCTCCACACGGGATCTGGGCAGGATGAGGAATGAGGAACCCAGCTCCACACGGGATCTGGGCAGGATGAGGAATGAGGAACCCAGCTCCACACGGGATCCTGGGCAGGATGAGGAACCCAGCTCCACACGGGATCTGGGCAGGATGAGGAACCCAGCTCCACACGGGATCCTGGGCGGGATGAGGAATCCAGCCCGGAGAGGCTCATGTGAGGCTGGTAAAGCCTGGAGGGTGGGGATGGGAAATCCATGTTCCCCCTTATCTCTCCAGGACAGGGACACAAATGTCCCAGCCTTGACTGTGCTTCTAAATTTCAGAAATAAACCCAGAATATTTTTATCTGGCCCCAGAGTATTCTCTATTTAAATTCTGGGATTTGTTTCTATACCCAGCAAAAGACTTGCACCTCCTTCTTTTCTTTCCCCCTGAATTTTCCACCTCAGGAATCCTGGTTGCTGCACAGATTTGCCTTGGTGGGAGGCTGTGAGTTGGCCACCGGCAACAGCACCAGATGCTGCAATATTATAACTCTCATTTGAGTGGTAATTGTGCTCAATAGTCACAGCTTGCTCCTTATAGATCATTTGTTAAAAACACATTAATAATGCAAATGGAGCCCTGGCCAGGACCTGAGCAGCTGTGGAGCCATCCCAGACAGGGCAGAGCTTCCTGGGAGCGCACCCACTTCAGAATGGTCAGGAAAAGAGCAGATTTTTAAAATAATCCTCTAAATCCTTTATTTACTTGGAAAGTCTGTGAGCCTCCCACTGTCCGCTGCCAGCTTTGCCAGTGCTCCATGGCTTTGGGAATGGGGAGAACTGGGAAGGGCAGGGATGGCCCTTGAGGATCTCCATGAGGAGACTCCTGGTGGGTTACTGCCACCTCTGGAAGCAGGACTGGGATACAAGGAGTAAAAAGACACGTTGAGATGAGGTTTCTCTGTGTCTTTTTAGCATTGCTTGGAGAGGCAGCTGCTGCTTGTTACTGAGATCCAAACTAGAGTAACGTTTTTAATTGTAAAAGTGATAAAGACAATGAATTATAAACGCTTTAAAAGCAATATATTAATGCATGTGGGGTGTGATATAAAATTTAATTAGAATTTTAAGCCTTTAAGGATAAAGTGAATTAACTAAAAGGCTTTATAATGTACTAATATAATACATAAGCCAGAATTTCAATAGATTTTGAAGGTATTTTAGACAGTTCTTGCATGGAAAAGCAGTCATACATGTGTCTAACTTTTTAATTGGTTTGGAACACTGGGAAGGAATCGTTGCTGGCTTCATTTTATTTGAACATAACTTTTATTTATGCACATTTATTCTCTTATTCTAATGCAAATAGAACACTGGAAATTAGGTAGTTATGCAAATAACTTGATTAGATTAGGAAGAATCATGGAATCTCCTGAAGGCACCCACAGGAATGATGGAGCCCAGCCCCTGGCCCTGCACAGACTCCCCAGCCCCAGCCCCTGGCCCTGCACAGACCCCCCAGCCCCAGCCCCTGGTGACTCAGGGGCCTCAGGACCCCCCGAGAGCCCCGGGGCAGGACAGAGGGGTGGCACAGGCAGGAGAGCAGCACGGCCTGCTGTGACAAGGACAATGCAGGGGTGTCCTGAGGTGCACCAGGGAGCCACTGCAGATAATTATTTCAGAAATCAGCCCTCGTGTTGGGCTGACATGTCAGCGATGACAAATCCTTAATGAAGACTCCAGCAAGTGACAGCTGTGGCCGGAGCCACCGTGTTCTGCNCCAGCCCCTGGCCCTGCACAGACCCCCCAGCCTCAGCCCCTGGCCCTGCACAGACCCCCAGCCCCAGCCCCTGGTGACTCAGGGGCCTCAGGACCCCCCGAGAGCCCCGGGGCAGGACAGAGGGGTGGCACAGGCAGGAGAGCAGCACGGCCTGCTGTGACAAGGACAATGCAGGGGTGTCCTGAGGTGCACCAGGGAGCCACTGCAGATAATTATTTCAGAAATCAGCCCTCGTGTTGGGCTGACATGTCAGCGATGACAAATCCTTAATGAAGACTCCAGCAAGTGACAGCTGTGGCCGGAGCCACCGTGTTCTGCTGCTCCAACAGATCCCTGCTGCAGAGCAGAGAGGTGACAGGGACAGGGATGATCTGTCCTGGCTGAGCAGCCTCATCTGCAGGAAATGCCTCACTGGGAATCTGTTGTTCTTCCCAAGTTATGCTGCACTACAGAGGAATAAACACTTCATGTGGAGAGCCGGGAGCCAAGGGGAGCTGGGAGCCCAGAAACCCCCAGGGAGATCAGTCCTCAACAGCTTTTAAGTGCAGTTGCTGGAGGCTAAAAGCCATTCTAAAAGCCCTCTAAAGAGAAGCAATAATGGGAGTGAAGTGAAGCCAGAGTAGGACAACAGCCCAGGTAAGAAAGGAGATTGGAGCTGAGCCAGAGTAAAGTTGGTTTCCTGGAGAAAAAAATAAATAAATGAGAGAAGTAGAGAAAATTACAGAATTCACATGGAAAGCTTTTCACTGTGACTTGGTCTTAAATTTAGCAGGGAAGAGGCTGCGATGGTTTTCTCCTCTGCAACAGCAAAGCAAAATAAAGTCATTCCCAAACGCCCAGAAGAGCTTTCCTGGTTGTAAAAATACTCATTAAATGGGAAAATGGCAATTCCATTATCCCAGAAGAATGGGATGAGGAGAAAACCCCATCCCTGTGAAAGGTGTGATGGTGCTGATCCCCAGGAGCTGCATGGGCATGAGGCTCAGCCTGCCTGGGCACCACTTGTGGGCACCGATGCCTGGAAATTCCCCTTTTAACTCAGTGGCACTCTTTGATAGCAGCGTTCTGGCCTTCTGGCTGCTCCTGCCCACCTTGCAGCCCTGGCCCATACCCCGTGCTGGGATTTGGAGCCTCTTTAATCCCCGAGGAGCGGTTCCTGGTGCCTCTGTCCGCGGCCTGCCACGGCCACGCTCGTGCCCTGCCCTGCAGTCGGCACTCCGGCCTTGCAGCCAGCATCCCCAGAGCTCGGCACCTCCGCGCAGCCCAGAGCTGTCCCGAGGGGTGACCCTGAGCTCCAGCCCCTCGGCGGCCACGGACGTTCGGGTCGCAGCCTCTGGCGAAGGCGGCTCCCCCTCCCTCAGGGACCGCAGCGCTGGGTCGGCCTGCGGCTCTGTGCAGCGCTTCACGAGGGCAAACACGGGCAGCGCCGGGCCTCGTCCCAGCCTCCCGGCAAACACCCCGGTCCCTGCCGAAAGGAGGCTCCTGCTCCTGCGAAGCAGCAGCACGTGGAGGAAGCCATGGTTACAGAACTTAACGCTTGGGTGTTAAATAGTGCAACGCTGCAACATTCGCCGTCTGTGATCTCATTAGGATCACACCGTGGCAAAGCATTGAAGCCCAGATTAGGAGCGGTGCAGGAGGAAACCCCATCCCTCTGCAGGGATAGGGCAGAAAGGTCTCAATATTGATTAGGATCTAGAACACAGTTTACTTCACTAATTATTTCTTACTAAATGAGCCTTAACAATCTCAGTGTCCTTCTGAAACCGCGGATTTCAAAGCACAGAGTCGGAAATGACCAGTACATCTGTCACCTGCTCTGTACCACTGTGAGCGGAGAAGGTGGGAAGAAAAGATGGGGGAAAAGGAGGGGAAAAAGGATGGGAAGCACTATTGCTCGTCCTGCCTCCTCTTCTCTCTTAAAGTCTGCTAAATAAGCTTCACTTGAATGAAAAAGAACTATGAAAAACAGAAATAAAACTAGGAGGAAGCCCAGACAAAGCAGTTTTGCAGTGGTGCAATGTCCCAAGTGTCCCACAGGCTGCAGCCCCAGCACCCACCCTGTGCTGCATTTATGGGACTGGTGGGGAACAGGAGGAGCAGCCCAGGCTGTAACCCAAGGGAGCTGAGGGATGAGCAGGCAGATCCCAGAATTTCAGCTGCACCATCTCCCCAAGCTCCCCAGGCTGCACCTGCCCTGACGGGGGAACTTTATTACGTTGGGATGCAAAACACAATTACCCTCTAACTTAGCCTCTAATCTCTCCGAGGTGAGCCCATGTCTTGCTGCCTGCCTGGGAACATTTAATGAGATATTTGCATTATTTACAGCCAGCTTTCATAAATGTGTTATTTACAGCTGCCTGCTTAGGAACAGGAGTGAGCCCAGTTAACGCTTTGCGCTCCGGGCTGTCACCTCTGGCTGTGCTGTGAAGCTGAGACACGTTCCAGCCCATGGGAGAGCTAAAAATGGGATGAAGGGAGCTGTGCACACCCTGCACACCTCCAGGGGCTCCTGGCTGCAGCCTCGAGCTGCTGCTCACAGCACCAGGAGGAGGACACAGGGGTCCCTGCCAGTTCCACCCCACTGCCCTTTCATGCAAAGCACAAAACTCAATGATTTTTATGGTCTGTTTCAGAGTAAGGGGAACGTGTGAGCATGGAACAGACGACACAATCAGAGAATCATCAAAGGTGAAAGGTACCTCCAAGATCCTCAAGTCCAACTTTGACCAAGCAGCACCACGTCCACTAAATCATATCACGGAGTGTCTCATCTACTCATTTTTTGAACACCCCAGAGATGGGGACTCCATCACTGCCCTGGGCAGCCCCTTCCAAAGCCTGGCCAGCCTTCCAGGGAAGAAATGTTCCCAACTTGAACCTCTCCTGGCACAACTTGTCCTGTCCCTTGTGCCCTGGGAGCAGAGCCTGCCCCCCCATCAGGGAGCTGTGGAGAGACAGAGGGTCCCCCCTGAGCCTCCTTTTCCCCCAGTGCCCAGCTGGGTAAGAGCAAACAGGGATGGAAGCAAATCGGCTCAAAAGGGTCCTGGGTAAAACAAAAGATTCTGCGGCTTCCTGGGATTATCTTGTCCTTGCTGGTGACTCATCAGACTGAGGAGAATTTTCAACCAAATTCACAGCAATCATCTTACAGAAAGTTCATCATGTTAAAAAGGGAACTTGGTTTCAGAATATAAGAAAATGTTGACTCTTTTTTCTAAATATAAAGAAATACCCTAAAGTTCATTGTGCTGAAGTGTCTGATCTGTGTGCAGAGCCCCAGAGCCCAGGCTTTGAGACTCCCGGTCCCACCCTGAGCCATAGGAACCAGACTCTTTTCACCTCAGCAGGGCAGGAAAAGAATAAAACTACCAATTATTTCATTATGGATCTCACTGCAGTAATTTCAATCCTAATCACCGTAAGAGGCACCTCTTCCCTCTGAGCATGCCCTGCCCAAGAGCCCCCCAGTGACCTGGGCAGGGACAACCCCTCATGGAAAGGGCTTTGGCAGGAATGCCACGGCTTTACCTGAGCTGAATCTCTTTGCCAGCTGAAAGCCTTAACTGCTGTTCCAAATTTGACACGACTGTTCCTACGGCACACAGCTATTGTTCCATGTGTGGGGTAGCTGTGTTTGCACAGGCTGAACACAGCCAGGGTTTGTTCTGGGAGGGATGATCTCCCTCACCAGCCCTTCCCTGGAATACCAGGTGGCATTCCCTGCAAACCAGCACGGGAGAGCGTCACCTCCCTGCCCAAGAGCCGAGCAACGGGGCTGAGATCTCAGCCAGCAGGGCTGGATTCGGAGCTGGGTTTGGCATCCTGTCACAAAAAAAGGGTCAGAAGACCTAAGGAAGGTATGGAAAATGGGATGAGAATGGTGGAGTGATGGGATCCCATAGTCACAGAGAGGTTTGGGTTGGGAGGGACCTCAAAGCCCACCCAGTGCCACCCCTGCCATGGCAGGGACACCTCCCACTGTCCCAGGCTGCTCCAAGCCCCAGTGTCCAGCCTGGCCTTGGGCACTGCCAGGGATCCAGGGGCAGCCACAGCTTCTCTGGGCACCCTGTGCCAGGGCCTCCCCACCCTCCCAGGGAGGAACAGGCAGAGGCTCTGCTCAAAGGAACACCAAACCCAGCTCAGCTCGGGGAGGAGAGGCCGGAGGAGCAGCAGAGAAAACCACAATGGCAGCAAGAGTGTGAAGTGGCCAACAATTATTTGTTGATTCTCAAAACGCAAGAACAAAGGGTTGTCAGAAAATAATTAGAGAGTGGGTGCAAAACAAAGCAAAGAAAGTAATTTTTCACATAGCGCATAATTAAAGCGTGGAACTCATTACCACAGGATGCTGTGGGAGCCAGACGCATAAATGGATTTGAAAGGCAATTAGACAAATTAATGGCAGAAAAGTCCATCAAAGCCTATTAAACACAAAGCCATGGATAGGAGACTATTGACAAACCCACAGCAGCAGCACCTTTCTCTTCCTGTGGTTATCTCGGAAATGCCATTTCCCAGGGCCAGAGCAAAGGCAGCACCGCCTGGGCCAGCGCTGGGGATGGGCGGGAA
>VZTF01005324.1:488595-523913 GCA_013397755.1 Cnemophilus loriae | reverse complement strand
TTGTCCCCCAGCACGCCCAGGTCCTTCCCCCAGAGCTGCTCCAGCAGGTCAGCCCCCAGCCTGTGCCTGTTCCTCCCCAGGTGCAGGGCCCTGCACTGGCCTCTGTGAAACGTGAGGCAGTTCCTGGCTGCCTAACCTCGGGAAGAAAGCAGGAATTAAAGGATTGTCCCTGCATGGAAGCAGTGTCACATTTGCCACCCACCTGCTCTCAGATATCACAGCAAATTTACCAGAACAAGTCGACTTCAGCTGTTCCCAGACACAGGGAAGCCACAGCTCTCGGCTGTTCTCACCCATACTACAGAGCTCTCACAGTGCTGGCAAACGGGAATTCCCAGCTCTGGAGAATACGTGATCCGTCCATCTCCAGCTGAGGATCCCTGGGGACGCCGTTCTTAGGGAACGGCCCTCGCAGGCTCTCACAGAACGCCGCGGTTCCAGCGCTTGGCAGAGGCTGCAGATCCCAGTCCCAGCCCTCTGAACAAACTTTGTGCTATTCACAAAAACGCCCTTGTGGAGCTGGCTTCACAAAGGGAATGGCTGTGCTTCCCCTGCCAGGGATAATCCCTGCTCAATTACTCCCGATTTACTGCGATAGCAATCCAGAGGAGTCACTGCACCCAACACAAAGTGACAGCGCTGCGGCCGCCCGGGCTTTGTGCAATTAAATCCCAAGAAAGGCTCCTCTTATAAGTTTAATACAGGAGTCAGTTCCAATCTGCTACAACAAGATTGTTTCCACATGATATTTCTCTCGTGTCCTTTGAGATAAAGAAAGAATCCCTAACTTAGGAAATTTGGGGCAGTACTCTGAGCTGGTGTTAAGCACCATATCACCAAAGTCAGGGATTAACACCAGACTCGAGTTTGGCCCTGCTAATTTAAATTGACTGAAGCAATATATTGCTTTTTAATTTATTTAGTATTATTTGGGTTACTGTATTATTACTTTATATGTATGTACACGCGTATGTAAAATAATAAGTAATATAATTTCCATTACTAAGAGATAAGGAGATGAACTAAGCAATCACAGATAAGGAGAGGAATTTTCCTCTATTTTTCAGATTTACTGGAAGCCCTAATAGATACTGGAGACCTTCATGCTTAGATCCCACCCCACGTATCCTGGCTTCCCTCTGCTCCTGCTCTTCTTCAGTTCCTGCCTTTAAGAGAGACACAGATCGAACCCTACTCCACGGGGAACGCCTCGGCGTGCCAGTGCAAGTGTAATTAACGCCGTCGCTAATTGCCTGCAAGCAGAGGGAGCTCTGACTCTTCCGAGAGCAGCCTCGGTGCTCAGCTCCCCGGGACGGGGCCGGACGCTCTGTGGTTTGTCCGTTTGCCCCAAAATCCGCCCCGGCCGCGCCCGGAGCTGCTGGTGCTGAGTCCCTGCGGCCGCTCCGCTCCGGCCCTCCCGGGAATTCTGTTCCGTGCTCGTTGTAGGAATAAAACCTGGCAGTGGTACCGATCCTAAAGGAAATACCTGACGAGAACGAGGGAACTTCACCCCCCACCTGCAGGAAACACCTTTGCTGGATGTGGAATATTGTCCGGGGCACTCAAAAGAGACCAAATGCCACTTACTGCCCAGTGGAAAACGCAATTTTTAATGTGCAAATTTCCAGCAGAAATGGGCCTGAAGTCTGCATGTGAGCCCATTTCCCCAAATGTGAGCGAAGCCGTCATTGCCTCAAGGCCAAACACCACTGAGAGGGGCCGAGGCTCAGCCCAAATCCCTCCCCACCAACCCAACCATGTCCAGGACAGGACCCCACAACAATGAACCCCCAAAGTGGGAGCAGCCCCTGCCCAGCCCCGCTGCACAGAGAGACACAAAACTGCCTGGAAATCCTCTCTTTGCTCTTTTGCAGACTCTGTGGTTGAAAATAATCAACATTACTGTTATAAAGTTATGAAGATGAATCACAGAACGAAGGGTGGGGACCTTGAAGAGCATCTTGTTCCAATCCTTTCGTTCTCCATGGAACCCAAACACCAAAATCCTTACACAATTACTGCAGCCTGGGATGTTCGAGAATCCTCATTGCAAAACAGATTCTTTCTTTTTGTTGCATAAAGTCGGCCCCTGTCCAAAAAACCCCACCCTGGTATCACAGGGACAAATAACAGAAAGCCCCTGGAGAAAACTCAATCAGCTTTTTGATCAGATATGGCAGAACCCCGGACATGTGCCATTAGTCTGATGCCATGTTTTCACTGAAGGCACAAATTAGGCAGTTTGGCTGTACATGAACTAATGCAATCAGAATTATGAAACACTCAGAGAGGGGAAAAAAATCTTCCTCTTATGAATAATTTCTCTGAACATGTCACAGGTTCAATTAGGATGAACAACTAAAGACACAGTCCAGTTTTAGAATTATACCCCAAATAAAGTTGATGCACTGGAACAAATGTGTCTCATCAGGCTTACAGCTATCAGCATGGAGAGCTCCAGGCCAGGCTGGACAGGGCTTGGAGCACCCTGGGACAGGGGGAGGTGTCCTGCGCATGGCAGGGGTGGAATGAGATGGGTTAAGGTCCCTCCCAACCCAGCCCAGCCTGGGGTTCCCTGATCCTGCAGTGCCACTGCTCACTGGTTCCTACACACTTCAGCACCGTTCGTTTGACCTCTGAGCTACCTGCATTTAAATCAGAGTTTGCTTTGATGTCCCAGCTAAGCAGAGCAAGCAGCATTTGCAATTTGCTGTGGCTTGCACACACATCCAGAACAAAAGAGAGGAGAAGGAGATTACCAGTGGTGATTACAGAGCCCCACGTAATCGGTGGGATTACGGGGATGAATTGCATTAGAGCTTTACCAGCACAGCTCCAGCCCTCCCAAAGTGAGACACATGCTCCAATAACAGCTGGGGAACAGGTGGAGGCTCGAGACAAAGTCTGGAAGCACAGCAATAAATCATGGAACCTGCCCGTGTGACACCCTGGCTCCATCAGGCAAAATGAATTGCCGAGCACAAAGTGTAATAAAGAGAGATGCCAAGGCATGGTCGTGTCTGCCAGTAATAATTTGAAGTTGAAATATAATCACACACAATATATATGATAAATAACACCAGACAAGGTCTCCAGCGACAAAGGTAAATAATAAATTTGTGTGAAAGTAAGGATTTACACTGAAGCTGTGAAATAGAACCAGAGAGATACTGTAAATATTGTCCTTTCCAGATGATGACTTTAATTTCTCAGACAAGCAACTTCTAAGTTTTCCCAAGGATTTCCTGCACCTGGAACCAACACATTTCCCATCTCTGAAGTTTCAAGACAATATCCATGCTGCCAGCCAGTGGCCAGCACTTGGATCTGAAGGGATGAATGTATTCGACAGCGAGGGGAAAAGTAAAGGATGAATCATGGAAACTTGTCTAAAAGGGACAGGTTATTGCCATGTCAGACCTCAGAGGAGAAAACACCAGGCAGAGGAAAGGCCTGCCAGGAGCAGGGGCAGCTCCTCGGCTCTGCGGCCAGGAACAGCCACGGCTCCTCAGGGCCCTAGAGGTCAGGACAAAAGGAAACAGAAGATGAAGAAGCCGATTGTGCCGTGAGCCAAGGCAGCACAAGTGACACCCAGGAAGGGCCAAGGGCTGGGGGCAGAGAGTGCTGGGGGCTGGCAGAGACACACCCCGGGCTGGCAGTGCCACCACCGCGGGGCCGTGGCACCCCTGGCACTGGGAGTGGCACCAGCCCAGCTCCGGGTGGCTCACAGCGATGGCAAAAGGAATTCCCAACTCAGGGAGAACGAGGGGAGAGCTGCAGCCCCCCAGGAGCTGTGGGACCGCCAGGAGGCTGCTCAGGAGTCCCCTGCTTGATGCAAGGGCAGAGGCCGCTGATGGAGATAATCCCTGGAGCTGCCCCGATTATCCCTCTAAATATTCCATTAAGGGTTTTACACTGCCTCAAGCCATTGACCTCACCTGGGACCGAGAGGAGTCGGGCACGGCTGGGCCAGGGGCTGCAGCCCTGCCCTGGCCTCCAGCCACGGATGGGAGCTGTAGGACAGGGACACCACAGCCCCAAATGTCCTTGCGAGCCTGGTCACCTCCTGCAGGGCTGAAGGGACTGAGATCTCAGCCCACCACGGGCTCCTGCAGGGCCAGGGCCACCCCACAGACCCTGCTGCTGAAGGGGCTGGGACCTCAGCCCACCACGGGCTCCTGCAGGGCCAGGGCCACCCCACAGACCCTGCTGCTGAAGGGGCTGGGACCTCAGCCCACCACGGGCTCCTGCAGGGCCAGGGCCACCCCACAGACCCTGCTGCTGAAGCACTGGAAGCGCCACAGGCGTTGGGAAGCAGAAGGAACTCCTGTCATGGACAATCTCCATCCCATAACCCCACCATCGTCCCCTGAACGTCACTGGAGGGTCTGACCTCCCACACCAGACTCCAGCCCTCATCCCAATGCCTTGGATGAGGAGCAGGAGCCTTGGGATGGCAGAAGAATCCCGACGGAGAACAAACAGTGGTACAAAGAAGTGGAGCACTCTCCCAGGGAGGGATCAGGGAGCGGTGCCTCTGCCTCAGCCCTAACGATGCAGCTTCAAAGAGAGCCCTCATTAAACCTGGGCTGGAGCTCGGCTGATTGAGATCTGACTAATTGGGTCTATCGTAAACAGGCAGAGACTGCAGAGGGAGAATATTTAGGGTAAGCAAGTGGCCTAGAAAAACCCAAAGCTCCAGTGAAAAATGAACTCTGGTGCGTGTTCCAGAAACAGATTTTTTTAATCCACAATTGGACAGGAACTGGGCAGTTTGGGGTGGGGGTGATGCTTCCTGGGGAGCCCAGGGAGGGAGCCAGTGCCCCATTGCTGCAGGAAAAAACTTCTGGGGGTATTTGCATTTAAGTCTGTTTGTTGTGCAGACGCACATGTGTTTTAAAATACGTGGTAGCATTTTGCTGCAATACGATGGAACAGAACCCAAAGTATGTGTTGGATTCTCCTTGTGGCTGCCCCTGGATCCCTGGAAGTGTCCAAGGCCCGGAGCTGCCGAGCTGCAGCTCTGTCCTCCGAGAGGAAATGGTGACTGATCCCAGTACTGAAATACAGGGCTGCTCTCCAGAACTGGGGGGGGGACGAGGTCAGAAGGAGCTTTGCAGTGACCTGGGTGCCACTGGCAGTGGGGAGGCAGCCCCGCACTGGCAGATCAGATTTTTCCTCTTTCGATTTATCTGATCATTTTCTCCTTCCTTTTTTTTTTTTCTTTTTCTTTTTGATACCAACTAGAAGTAAAAGGGAGGATCTTCTTTGAATAAAAATTGCTGGCACATAAATGGCAAACAATTTCCGTTTCTCAGAAATTTCCAAAGCAGGAGCATCCGTTGCTGGTAATACAATATTCCTACATCATTCCTAAAATCCAGAACTGTGACATCATCACGCTGCTGTTTGCACTTCGTTCTCTCGCAGGGACTGATTACATTGAAGGGATTATCTCTGCTGCCTCGCTCTGTTCAAAGCAATAAATGGCTGCCAACTTTGGTTAATGGCCAAGAGGAACCTCAGGCATTTAATCAATTTAAAAGCTTTTTATTGCAAATATTCTACCAAGAGCTGATTCCCACTATAAACAAACTATGGAGTGAAAATAAAGAGAACTCTTCTCCCCTCCCCTGGGAAATTGCAATCCAACACAGCCCCGCCTTTCCAGGGGATGGGAGTTTTTGCTGCTCTCGAGGCACACAGAGATTTGTGTGTGAAAAAAAGGCATTAAAATAAATAAATGAGTGGCACGTGTGGAAAATGATGAGCACTCCACACCTGAGGCCCGGTGTGCAGAATTACCCGTGCAAAACCGTGCAATTGCACGCTACCTACTAATTACCTGATTTGCATATGTAATGTGATCTGAGGCCGGCCCTTCCCGCAGGAATTCCAGGGTCATTCCAAGCGACTGGAAGGAACATTCCTGCCCGCCGGGTTCGCGGCTTCCCGAAGTTTACCACAGGTTCAGAGCTCAGGAAAGGATCCAGGAGAAAGCTGGGGAGAGCAAACCCTTCCTGGCAGCCTGGCAGCAGCCGAGCACATCCCGGGGGTGGGCTCTCCATCCTGCCGGGATTGTGGGAACATCAACCAGGCACTGCTGGTACCTTGTAAAACAGCCCAGCCTCTCCCCTCCCGCAGTCCGCATTAAACTGGATGTGTTTAATACGGAAGGATGAGAAGATAATTCATTGGGGTGCCAGGAGGGGAGATGAGGAGTCAGAGGGAAGATGTTTAGTGGGGATGGTGACACCTGATCGAAAGGTGGGCTGGATGATCCTGGAAGTCTTTTCCAGCCTTAATAATTCTGCAATTCTTTTGGAACCTTCATGAGCCAAATCCCTGCTTGCCCCGTGGGCATCAAACACATTCCAGACCACACTTCCCAACACCTGGAAATACTCCGTGTGTTTCACAGACCAGGCTGCCCCGAGCAGGAGAATGAATCCCAGAAGCCCAGAACCGTGAAGGTTGGAAAAGATCTCCAGGATCATCAAGTCCAGACTTTGCCTGGACACCCCCTGGCCACTGGAACACCACAAAGAGCCCCTGCCACACATTTCCTGAACACCTGCAGGGACAGTGACTCCTCCACTGCCCTGGGCAGCCCCTTCCAGTGGAAGCAGCAGTAACTTTATTTTTATTTATTTCTGAACCCTTGGGATTAGTCATGCCTGTGTTCCTGGTGAACTTCCAAGGAACCAAAGCAGTCCCCTCAGGGAGATCTGATTTTCTATTCCATTAGATTTCCCTTGATTTAATTTTGTCTCACTAAACAGATCGCTGTGACAAACACGTGCAGAAACTGCATTCCAAGAGATTTTTTTTTCCTTATTATAATTAATTCACTCTATTACATATGAAAGATAACCATCACTGAGAAGGGGTTGTTGACCAGAAGCAAATCAAGAGTTATACCTAAAAATACTACTAAAATATATATCAGGAAAAGATATATCAGGAGAAGCTAAACAGGATACTCATGGAATGCTGTGTAAAACTGACTTCTTGCAAATTGAACTCTTTTGGAGAACAGAAGCAGAAATTCCTGCCCCAGTGTAAAATGCTGTTCCCAGCCCCACCGGGAAGCTGGGACAGGGAGCTGGTGTGATGGAAGAGTGTGGGAATAGCCATGGACAGTTCCAGAGCCTGGCAGTGGGCAGGGACCTTTCCTGTTATTTATTATTAATTATTTATTATTTATTGGTCTCCTCCACACAGCGTGGAATGAAAACTCTCAAGTGTGCTAACTCTGGACCTATGGATTTGCTGGGTGCCCGGGGCTGTCAATTAAACAAATCTCTGCACTGTTCCAGGTTCCCGTCCCCAGCATTTCCTTGCTAACAACGGGAAAACGCCTGCCCGGGGAAGAGCTGGGCTTCAATCGATACAGGCTGGGGCGTCCATAAATTCATTTTCTGTAAGCAAGAGCAGCGCTGTCCCCAGCACGAGGGCTGGGGTGACACAGCCCCGTGTCCCTGCCTGGCTTCCAGGATCCGTGATGGATGAGGCCCGGCAGCCTCCAGCCCCATCTGCGGCCGCGCTCACGGATGCGTTTATTGATCCGGAAAAATTACTCAGCCTAAATTTTCCTGTGCTGTTCTCCAGTCCTGAATTTTATAGCACAAAGTACCACAGGACTCCAACAGAGGTAAATCTTTACAACCAATACTCTGACAACTGCAGCCTCTCCCGGGGACACTGGGGCAATAATTAAAAATTCGCAGAAAAAAAGAGGATGAATGTGACCACGCCTCCCCTGGCACAGCCTGAGTCCGTTCCCTCTCATCCAACAGGAGAGGCCAATATTTGTAAAATAATTCAGCTGTGAAAAGTAACAAGCAATAATTGAGTAATAATGGCAGAAATTGGATTTCCTGCACTGAACTACCCAAGTGCCACCGGTGTCTGGGAGCTGTCTGTTTGTCCAGGTGGTCTCTGACGTGCTTTGCTTTGCCTTGTCTGGGCCTGTCAGAGGGATCTGCTCGTTCCCCTCACAAACCACCGCTCTGAATCCCTCAGTAATTTGCCTGTTTGCAATTCATATTTTAGAGCATTAAAAGTCTGCACCGGAATGTCTTGGGCTGAGAAGATTTTCAAGATTTCCTCTGTCATTCATTTGTCGTCCTTTAATGTTAATTTGCACCCCAGTGAAGCTGACAGCTGTCAGGAGGAACAAACCTTTCCACCTGCAATGATCCCATGAATTTGGAACTGACACACTTGGACTCAGGAAAAAAAAGCTGTTTTTGTGGGTTTGGGGTTTGTTTTTTAAGGAATGCATAATGAGAAAAGAATTCTGGTCTAGCTTTCTCCATTAATGCTGGAGGGGTGAGCGATCGGAACAGGAAATCTTTGCACTACCCAGGTTTATGGGAATTGCAGAGAAGGGGACCTGGATTCAAAGGACAACATTTTCTAAGTCCATATCAGGAAAATTTTAGGTCACATTTGAGCAACTTTCTTGGCAGGGTGAACAGCCTTTCCACGAACATTTTCCCTTTGGCTGTAGGTCCCTGGGTTGCTCTGATCACAGCAGAACTGATCCATACTGATTATGTCTCAATGAAATAGGAAATTTTTCCACCACAGTGCAATGACAGCCAATTTGTCACACTTTATTTCTCAAACTAACATTTAGTTTGCACCAGTGTTTTATTTTTTAATGGAGTAGGAATAAAACAACTCAATCTTCTCAGAGCAAGCTATAAAAGCTGGAGTGAAAAGCAACGGAAAAGGAATGAGGCATCACCCTAATGAGGAAAAATCTCTTTGGCTACATTTGCCTATATCAGAGTCTGTCAGAATGAATCTGGGGGGGTTTAGGAGAGAACAGAAAGCTGCAGAGCCGTCGAGGGCAGTGTTTGAGTGTACGTGGCTGGCAGGGGCTGCCCTGGTGAGTGCAGGCAGGGACTGAGCGGGGATTGGTGCTCAGGGCTCTGGGCTGGAGCTGGGGTCTTGTGGAGCTGGAAGGAAAAACCCCCAGCAGGAGCTGCCTGGGCAGATCCTCGTGGGCCTGACAGCTCCGAGTCCAGCCCCTGTGACAGCCACAGAACGGGAGAATCCCAGAGTGGGGTGGGTTGGGAGGGACCTCAAAGCCCACCCAGTGCCACCCCTGCCCTGGCAGGGACACCTCCCACTGTCCCAGGCTGCTCCAAGCCCCGTCCAGCCTGGCCTTGGGCACTGCCAGGGATCCAGGGGCAGCCACAGCTGCTCTGGGCACCCTGTGCCAGGGCCTCCCCACCCTCCCAGGGAACAATTCCTGCCCAATATCCCATCCATCCCTGCCCTCTGGCAGTGGGAAGCCATTCCCTGTGTCCTGGCCCTCCAGCCCTTGTCCCCAGCCCCTCTCCAGCTCTCCTGGAGCAGAGGGGGATGATCCCTCCCTGGCCCCTCTGCCCAGGCTGTGAGACCAGCCCAGGACACGAAACCATCTCATTGCAGCTTCACACCCCGTTCATGGCAGAGGAACTTTACACTGAAATCTTTACATAGAAATCAGGGGGCCTTTGCATTTCCCAGGCCTCACAGCCACAGCCTGTCCCAGCCCTGGAACGTCACCCGGGGCTGGGAGCTGCCCCGGGGCCGGGCAGGCGGCGCTGGCTGTGCCAGAGCAGCGCGGAGGGAGCGGGCTGGGAATCCATCAAGGTTTCATTTCTGTTCCCAGCCCCAGCAGCTGCTCCCCTCCTGCAGAGGCAGGTGCTGCTGCAGGAACGATATTGCTGCTAAAGGAAAAGGCCATTTGCTGATAACTCTGCTCACTAGAACACTGCATCAAAAATACTTTCAAATTTCCCAAAGTGTTCAGCTGGGAAACGAAGTTACACAAAACAAAACAAAAAAAAAATCGTATTTTGAGAAGAAGAGGAGAGAAAGAAATCTTTTCCTTGCTTGCCTTCATTCCACAATCCACAATCTTTAAAAAAAAAAAAATCATGCTTCAAGTAAAGGCGAAAATAAAAGATTAATTTTAACTTCTTATAAAATATACAGAAATATTTGTTAGTAGAGAAAAAAAAATCCAGGAAGTTGATCAATGAGTGCTTTGTAATCCCGAATTGCAGTGTGTTAAATCTCACCAAACCCAACATATCCCTGCAGCCAGGTAGCTGCAGACCTCCTCCCTGGGCCAGTGATTCTGAAGAAAAAGCTGATTTAAGTGTGTGCTGGAAACCAAGTGCAGCTACCGATGTAGGAACCCTTGTGGGGATTAGGATCTCCTGCCAGGAACGCAGGTGATCCAAGGGCAGCTACGGAAAGGGTCAGAGAAAGTGCTGGACAGATTGAAACTGTTTGTGATTAGTTCTGGAAAATCAACCAAAGCACGCGTTTTCCCCAGAAACGCTGTCCCCATCCCGAGGGCTCCCGTGCCCTTTCCCAGCGCGGATCTCGGGGAGCAGCCCCGTCCCAGGGGTTCATTCACCCTGTTCCCCACCCTGTGCAACCCCTCGGGGCTGGGGAGGGCTCTGGGCAATGTTCGTGTGCCTCTGTAAAATGTTTTTGTGCCCCTGTAAGATGTTTTTGTGCCTCTGTAAGATGTTTTTGTGCCCCTGTAAGATGTTTTTGTGCCCCTCCAGAGCTCCCACCGCCGGCACCGCCCCAGGGCAGGGAGGCTCCCCCGACCCCCGGGAATCGCTGGAGCTGTTCCTGGAGCTGCCGCCCGAACCAAAGCCCATGAACGTGTCCGAGCTCAAGTTCTGGGCGCAGCAGTGCCCGTCTCCCATGGAAACGGGAGCTGGCAGGAGCGGGAGCAGCCGCGGCATCTCCGAGGCAATCGGGGCAATCTCAGCATCCAGGATGTGCGCCCGGCTGGAAGCGCAGCGCACACTCCAACTTCGCGCCGCTGCCCGGCACTAAAGGGATTTATTTACCATGTGGAGAGCAAATTCCGCCTGTGCTCCTGCCTTCCAAGCGATGCCGCCGCTGGAAGCAGCCGGGGATGGCAGCTAAATACACGTATTTGTACCTAATGCGTGTCTCTCCTTCCCCCTCTGCCCTGTCCCTGAGTTTGTCCTTCCGAGAATCACTGATTCCTTAAGTTTGGAAAAGCCCACCGAGTCCAAGCTGTGCCCAAGCCCCACCGTGTCCCCAGCCCAGAGCTCTGAGTGCCACCTCCAGCCCTTCCTTGGGCACCCCCGGGGATGGGGACCCAACAACTGCCGAGCAAATCTTGTTAAGAGGAGAAAAAAGTCTCGCATAAAGGAAAGATTCCCAGTTACGAACTTATCTTACATTTGCTGTCATGGTTCAAAGCTAAAGAGAGCTCCTGCTGAGAGCAGGAAGATAACACACGGATTGCTGTTGTCATCTCTTAATCATGATCAGGCAATAGGGAAAAACCTGGATCAAAGTAGGAGGTAGGGAAAATAATACTGGCAATCAGAAAAGGAAAACCAATCCAAACCATGCTGATAATCTGAAAGGCTCTGGGAAACCTATGAAATGTTCTCATGAAGAAAAGGAAGAAGAGGCAACGATGGAGTGGGAAAAGAGAGACCCAAGCTGGGAGAGGCAGGGAGCGAAGGTGGAGGGAAACCTGTATTCCCTAAAACCAGAAACACCATCCAGAGAATGGCCTGGCTTGGAAGGGACCGTAAAGATCTTTTTGTTTCCACCCCCTGCCATGGGCAGGGATTCCTCCACGCTCCAAGATTCCCCGTGCACGCCCTTCACGTGGATGGGTGTCTGGCTGCATTTTCCCTTTGGAGCTCTGGTGCAGAAGGACTCGGTGCAAACCCTTTGCATTTCTGACAGGGTGGTTCGCCTTCGGCCCTGCCTTGTTGGCAGCCACGGCCCCTCTGCTCTGATTCCATCCTCATCCCGGCCACAGCTACCGCAGCAAAAGTCTCCTCATTAACACTCTCATTATCACCTGCCTCCCCCCCTTTACTCATCACAGGCGTTTGTGGCTGAGGGGGGAGAAATTAAAGAAGAAAACAAACGCAAGACCTCACAAAGCCCTCAGGGGAAGCCTCACTGCACTGCAGAAAATCCAGAGCTCCAGCACTTCCTTTTTTTTTTTTTTAGTTTTTCCCAGGTTTGTTTCCCTGGAGGGTTCACGAGGCCGTGCAAGTGCAGCTCCCCTCCCCAGATTAGCAGTTCCTGCTCAGTTCTGAGCCGTTTGGTAAATGCCAGGCGAGGCAGCCTTTCTGCTGAAACGAAACACGAGATTTTCCCCATCAGATTTTGTTGAGGAAGGGGCTGGATTTGCAGGGCAGGAAGGCTCCACCTTCTGTGCAGGGAGTCACGATGGAGACCTTGCAGCGTTCCCACCCAGCCGAGGAGCTGTGCCCGAGGGAGGTGGGCAGGAGCTCCAGAGAACTGGGGCATTTTGAAGTGTTCCAGAGTCACAGGGAAAGGCCCAGAGTCTCTCAGTGCTCTCTGATAGCTGATAAACGCAGAAGAACCTAAATTATTAAACCATAAATTCCTCTCCAGATTCAATTGAGAGGCGCATAAAGGTGATAAAAGCGTCTGGTGCTGCTTCACTGATAAATTCCACAATTAGGCACGGGAGGCCCAGCTCAGGATGGAGCTGCCTGAAGACTGGGCTCCCCAAGGAGCAGTTTGGAGGAGCTCAGCAGCAGGGCTGTGGTGCTGGGCAGCCGGGCACGGCTGGGGAGGCACAGCCCACAGGAGCAGGGTGCCTGGAGATCGCTGCCTCTTTGGTCCCTGTGTGCAGCCAGCAGCTCATCCTCCTCCTCGCTGAAGGTCTGCTCTGCCACGGCTCCTCACAGCCCAGGGAAGCTCCTCTCAGTGACAGGAACGGTTTTCCCAGCCGTGGAGAGCTGTTCCCATTGCAAGTGCAGAGAGAGCAGGAGCAGGCACTGACAGGCACAGCCAGCTGCCCACTGCAACTCCAAAAGGGGGAAATTAGGCTCCAGTCACTTTCTCTGTGTCCCATGGATCTTGTTCACACGATGGGAGGAGTAATTAGATTTCCAAAGCATCTCAGAGCAAGGTGGTCCGAGATTCTCTCCAAACCCCACAGTGACAGCTCCCCATGGCACCTTGCCCCACACTGCAGCTAAGGCAAAGCCAGGACACAAACACCTTGGGACTGCAATTACCCAGGACATGGGGAATGGCTGGAGGTTAGATGGGATACTGGGAAGGAATTGTTCCCTGGGAGGGTGGGGAGGCCCTGGCACAGGGTGCCCAGAGCAGCTGTGGCTGCCCCTGGATCCCTGGCAGTGCCCAAGGCCAGGCTGGACGGGGCTGGGAGCAGCCTGGGACAGTGGAAGGTGTCCCTGCCATGGCAGGGGTGGCACTGGATGGGCTTTGAGGTCCCTCCCAACCCAAACCATCCTGGGATTCTGTGACACTAACAGGAATAATAAATCTGCCTCTTTTCAGACTCACAAACATCTCTGAGGACTTTCAACCACAACCCAGGAATTTCTAAGCAGACAATGCAGTTCAAAATGCAGGCAAATTCAGATGCTGATATTAAAAACACATTATACGAAAATAAATGAGCGTGTGGGTGGAGAACTCGGGATGCCAGACCCCCGAGCTCAGTGCACATCCATCTCTGCCTGCAGCCTGTCCCACGCTGGCAGCGGAGCCCGGGTGATGAGCAGCCCAGCTCTGCACTCCCCGTGCCCCCTCCCCAGCCCGGGCAGTGCCCGTGGAAAGCCCAAGGCCTGGCTGTTGCTGGCTGGGTTTGCTCAGGAAGGGGCAGCCGCAGTCCCACCTCGCAGGGCTCACGGTGTGGGCAGCGAGCTGTGCCTGCACAGCCAGGCAGGGCTGTCCTGACTCAGATTTGGGGGTGCCTCCATTTCGTGTTTTACACTCGTTCTCCTTCTAAACCACTGAAATTGCCCTCGCTGTTTTGACAGCAGTGGAGCTTTATTAAGTTGCCTCAGTCTTGCTCTTCATATTTATTCTGTGCCTGTTCCTCACTCAAAGCAATCAGCAGGCTGGGCGAGAGCTTTGGGGAGTGTTTATGGGCATGTCAGGAGCGCCCACCTTAAATAAAAATGCACTTACTTCAGATTGCTGAGATGCCTGGGAAATTAAAGCAGGAAAATGGGAACTCAAATGTACAGAGCCTGCTTTTGGGCTCGGATGGAAAGAATCAGTTGAATCTATTCTCTAATTCTGATAGAAGTCAAAACACCCACTTATGTTACCAAACATCACTCTCACTTGCAGGAAGGAAATGGAAAATTCAGGTGGCAAGGAAAGCACGGACACCTTTCAGGGCCAGTCTCACTGCTGGCATTTTTTCTATACAGGCAACATTAATGGCCAGACTGAAAATGACACCTGAAGGGCCTAAAGAAACAAAAAAAAGGGATTTAAGACGTGGCTACTCAGCAATATTGACTAATTTATCACCGAAATAGCACCAAGTAGTCACTCAGACAACTCTTAGAAAGAGAAAAGGTGTCTGTCTTCCTCTGGAATCAGCTCTGGAATAAACAGAAAGGAAAGTCAAGGGGAGCCAGGGCTGGGACAGCTGCAGCTCGAGGGCTGGAAGATCAGTCCCCATGGATAGAGGGTCCCTCAGCACAGGCACCCACCGTGCCTTGTTTTCCTACTAATGCAGTGAATGAGTGAAATCTCACAAGAAAGAGGTAAGAGGGACCTCAGATGTGTTTTCCCATTCAAGATCAAACCAAGATGAAGCATCCTGGAAAGCTGGACCAGCTCTCTGAAGCCTTCCAGGACTGAACTTCCAGTCTCCTGAATAATTTATGCCGTTTTGGCCGTGGTTACAAAATGAGTTTTGCTTCCTGCTCTTGACACGATTCACATTTCCCCTGGCAGTGCCTCGGAGCAGCAGCTCCTGGCTCTGCTGGCACCAGCTGCAGCTCTGCCTCTGCCCATGGCAAGGTCTGGCCCTTTCCAGCAGGGCTGCAGCACTTTATTCTTGTTTTGTCCTGGAGGAGGCAGGAAGACGTTCTGGGATCCTGCTGGGTCCTGTCCAGCTCAGGAGATCGGATGATTCTGTGATTCCAGCTCGGCGTTTTTGTTGTATCCTGCCCATACGTGATACAGATCCAGCTCCTGGGCATTCCCAGATGACAAGGGGGAGGGGAAAACCTCTCATTTTCCTTTTCCTTTAAAGACTGAAAGCCCTTGGATTTCTAATCTGATGACAGAGTCCTGTGCCCTTGGAATTCTATGGCATCAAGATTTCACCATCACAAACCTCAGAAAGGGAGAAGACTTTGATTATGGAACATTGACTTTATATCACTGGGAGAGAAATTAATTAATTCACGAACACAGACACATTGAAGCGTATTTGATTTACAGCAAGCGAACCATTTAAGATCAGTAAAAGATAAGCCCTCCAATGGTTCTGTGACCTGTACAAATTTAAATTACTAAATGGGAAAACCAAGGTTCCTTGCTATGCAAAATGCAATTATTGTAAAAGCAAAAGCATTGCAGTGGCTTCCCATGCCTTGGAAGGCAAAGCCCAAACTCTCCGGCTTTTCCAACCTTCCAATTTGATTAAAAATACACGACAGCCTTGAGACTCCAGCGAGCAAAGAGCCTTGCAGCCCCAGCCCCAGCCCAGCTCTCCTGCCTGAGCCCACTCTCAGCTTCCCTGGCCTGGGCACAGGGATTTCCCTTCCCCTGTGACTGGGCACAGGGATTTCTGCAGCAGCACCTTCGTGTTGGTCACTGCCCTCACACAGAACGCCTCTGTCTGTCCTGGGCAGAAGGGACAGCTCCAAGGAACTGAAAATTCCCTTTCCTACAGTGCTGGAAGTGCAGTGCCTCAGCTCCTGGCATCCAGAACATAAGCTTCGCTCACCTTTCTTTCCAACAACTTCTAGGGAAGAGATTTTTTAAAATGACAGAAGTTCTACCGCTAAGTGGATTTCTCATGCTGTGAAGGAGCCCAGGTGTCTCCCAGAACTTTTTTGATCAAGGTTAGGAAATTATTTTCCAATTTGCTAACCAGAAAAATAATTCAGTTACTCAGAATCCTTGGAGGAGCAACCTCAAACAAGCAAAAGAGGCTTTCAAAAGAGGCAAGAGAAGACAAATTGCACAGGGATGCTTTGAAGATGTATTACATTTAGTGTGCCTTTAATTACTCACACCCATCATCTCTTTTAATCAAGGGTCAGCTGCTTTATTTGTCAAGAACAGTGGTTTAAATCATTTTCAATGCAAGATGCAATAATTACACTTTCTGCTAACGAGTCCTTGTGCAGATTATTTGTCATTGCGTCTAACGAGGAAGCTTCACTTTTTTGTTCAAATGCTGCAAAACCCACTCAGGCTGCTGGAGCAGGAGGGTTTCCAGCAGCTCCCCTGGCACAAGGACACCCATGTGACACCCACAGGACACCCACGGGTCCCACGGGGCAATCAAGGCCGGGCTGTCCCAGGCAGGGGGGCCCCAGCCCCAGAGCAGCGCCCGGCCAGGGCTGACCCCAGCGCACGGCTGGGACTGTTCCTGCTGGGAGTGACCAAGGATGGGACCGTGCCCTGACCGAGGGGAGGCTCCCAGCACCTCAGCTCTGCTTCCCTGGAGCATCCACACGGTGCAGAACTGGAATAGATCTGGCTCCAGGGCATTTTCCAGAACTATCCGGAGTGCACCACAATTTCCTCTCGGCGTTCCAGAATCCGTTACTCTGAGGAACCCTGAGTAATCTCCACGTGCAGTTTAAAGCTTGGCCCCTGAATAAACTGAAAATCCCAACTGCCTGCGTGCATTCCCAACACGGACGAGCAAAGAATTCTCACTTCTGACCGCTGTGCTTTTGGTAATGCTTGGCTTTTACCATCCCTGGAAATGAACACAACGCCACAGAGAACAGAAGTTCCTCCCAAGCCTTTCGAGGTCTGGAGCAAAATAATTGATGAATGTTTGAAACAAACCCAGGAGCCACAAGCAAAGCCCAGGAATGTGGATTTACACTTCAGACACAGCCATTCTTTTAGGAACTACTGAGGACACCATTTATATTCATTCTGAGGCACTGCTGATTGATGGGAACCTGTTCATATTTAGATAATTTATGAATCAACAAAATTAAAATCCTCGGATTAGGAAGCAGAATAGACAAGAGAGAAGATACTGACTTCATCTGTGCAAAGCCAGCAGCAGCACCTGCACACACGGAGCTGTTCCCAGCTCTCCTCCCACACGGACACAGCATTCCCATGTCCCAGCCCTGTCCCCTCCCTGGCAGCCCTGGAGCAGGACAGCATCCCCTGCTCTGCCCCATCCCAGCCAGGGCTCCAGCTGGAGGAGCCCCCTCTGCTCCTGCCCCAGTGCCCTCCCCAGCTGACAGCTCCAGCTATCGACTTTATTATTCTTTCATGTGCTGCTGGGAAGCTGAGCTTGGATCCCCGAGGTCAGGGGAGGCTAAAAGCCGTGGGGGAGGCCAGGTTGGGAGCCCGGCCCAGGCAGGATCCGATGGATTTGCTGAGCACAGCACAGTCACTGCTGGGTCTGGAAAACCCTCACCCCAAACCAGAGCACAGAGCCAGGACCTGGGCTTTGCTGTGGGTTTCCTGCTGTTAAGGCTTTTTCAAAGCTGTGCTTGGTTCAAACTGGGAGCCTTATCTTCCAATCCCGGGTTTATCAGGAGTGCCACAAATGGTGCTGCAGACAGCAGCAGGCTGTGAGTGGCAGGGATCAGTGTGTTGTGCCTGCCAGGAATATTTCTCCTCAGGATTCATTTGCATTATCATTTTGAACCCTTTTTATAGAGCTCATATTGATTTGCAGGGGTTGCTTGCATTTTAAATCACAGCTATGTGTGTTTCAGCTCCATCTCAATTTGCTTTATTAGAAAGGTGGCGTGTTAATGTTTCCTTATTTCCACAGGAAAGCTGCTGTTCCAGAAGATCTTTCCCAGGGTTTCTCACCCCAACCCTGGCTGCAGGGGGACAGCAGGACTTGAGCTGCTGGGTTAGAACCACAAAATCCCAGACTGGTTTGGGTTGGGAGGGACCTCAAAGCCCACCCAGTGCCACCCCTGCCCTGGGCAGGGACTCCTCCCGCTGTCCCAGGCTGCTCCAAGCCCCAGTGTCCAGCCTGGCCTGGGACATTTCCAGGGATCCAGGGGCAGCCACAGCTGCTCTGGGCACCCTGTGCCAGGGCCTCACCAAAACTCTGGTGGGTTTTGCTGTCAGGGACTTGTGTGGAGAGGTTAAAAGCCCGGTGCCAGCGGTCCCTGTCCCTGCAGTGACCGATGCAGCCGGGAGCAGAGGGGCCCTGCAGCTCCTGCCCCCGGAGCTGCTGCCACAGCCGGGCAGCAGCAGCACTGGGGAACAAGCACTGGTCCCGCTCCCGGGACCCCACACCCCCTCACAGCCGCCTGTCCCGGGCTCAGGGAGGCTCTGCTGCTCACATTTCCCTGCCACGCATTTTCTTTAATAAGACAAAGTGCTTGAAGTCGTCTGATTTTGTCTGAGGAGAGAGATGCAATTTGTACATTGAAAATGATCATTAAAAGTGTATTTTTATCCTCCTCCATGTCCCCGTACAGATCTCTGGATATCTCATTCCCAGCCAGCAGAAAACACATTTAAACGTGTTGGAACATCACAAATTTCTGTGTTGTGAACCAGCCAGAAAACACGAACAACACAAAGGCAATTTTGTGTACTCTGCACACAACATTCAGTTTCTACATTGTAGAAGAAAACACCAGAAATATTAATTTCTACCATCTAGTGTGGTGGCTGTGTTTTTCATTCCCTGAGCTCACTGCTTTGGTCTCCTTGACCACAGTGCACACCCAGACCCTCACACGGGTAACCAGGTTTTGCTATAACCTATAAAATATGACCTGGAACAGAGGTGGTATTTTAGCAGTGTATTTATCCATAAAAGTGTCTGGTAAAATCCACACAGATTTATTGTCTCTATTCTTTTTATATATAATAAAGATGTGAAATATTGCACTATTTTTCATTTGCACATGTTTGGATGACCACAAAGGACCCATCTTGGTACCACAGGAACTTCCTGCCCCTATCAGAATCCCTGAGGTTGGAAAAGCCCTCCCAGCCCATCGAGTCCACCCTGTGCCCGATGCCCACCTTGTCCCCAGCCCAGAGCCCTGAGTGCCACCTCCAGCCCTTCCTGGGACACCTCCAGGGATGGGCACTCCAAACCTCCCTGGGCATTTCCAAGGCCTGACCACCCTTTCCATGGGGAAATTCCTGCTGCTGTCCACCCTGAGCCTCCCCTGGCCCAGCCTGAGGCCGTTCCCTCTCCTCCTGTCCCTGTTCCCTGCAAGCACAGCCCGATCCCCCCCGGCTGCCCCCTCCTGTCAGGGAGTTGTGCAGAGTGATCCAGATCCAATCGTTTGTAGGAACAAGTGTGAATTCCTTGTAGGAACAAGTGTGAATTCCTTGTAGGAACAAGTGTGAATTCCTCAGTTCCCTCGCTCTCCTGTGAAAACCAACAATAAAACTTTCTGCGCCTACAAGTTCCTCTGCATTGTTGGAGGACTTGTCTCGCATCTCATTAGTAGCTTCCCTTCATCCTGCAACTTTAATTAGCAGCTCCAGTGTGGGATTTACCTACGACTGCCATGGGTGAGGAGTGCGAGCTAATGAATTATTCAAAGTAAATTAAAGGGACCGAGGGAGTTCTCTTCCTGTCTCACACTAATACACAGTTCATTAGCAGAGATTTTCACCTGTGACAGTCACAGGTACCTCGCAGGCTGAATTTCTGTGCTCACCTGAAATGGATTCTGTCTCTGTCCGTGGGAATGTCAAAGCCCGAGTTTTACTTGGAGAGATTTCATTAACAGTGACAGTCAGTAAATTGGATCCCCTGATATGGGGTATCTTCATTAAACCTGGGCCGTGCTGGGCAGGCAGGTCCCCACCACCCTGGGAATACCCCACGGCGCCTGGCAGGACTCACACGGATCTGTCACCCACCCCAGAGCCCTTGGAGCATCGTCTGAAACCTCCTGAAAACCTTCAGCAACTGAGGAAATACGGAGAAAGCTCATCCAGTTCCACCACCTTGAGGCATCCCAGGCTGCTCCAAGCCCGGCCAGCCTGGCCTTGGGCGCTGCCAGGGACCCAGGGGCAGCCACGGCTGCTCTGGGCACTGGGTGCTTGAATCTCTAATATAGTTTGTTGTATGAACTGTATCTATTTTCTCTGTAGATGTTCCTGTTTCCAGTGCCTGTTGTATGAACTCTGGGATACTCAGTAGTTTTGGAAGTTAAAGCGCATTAATCACCCTGGCCGTGGGCTGCATCCCAATGTGGGTGTGAGCCAGCAGCCCTGCTCTGGCACGGGCTCCCAAAGGACAGAGAGCTGCTCTCAAGGATATCGATCTGCTCCACTCCTCTCCCTCCTAATTGCCACCAGTGCAGTCCCCTGCAATTAGCAGGGACCCGGCCACGCTGCCAGGGTTTCCGGAATGAAGCAGGAACCCATCACCCAGGACTACAAAGGCATCATTTTTCTGCTGCTGACAGAAATCAGTGCTTCTCAAAAGTCCTGACTTTCACAATCTGCAGATAAAATTGACTATTAAATTGAACTGTTTGCTTATAGCACAGATTTATGGGTTTATGAGCAGAGGACACAGGAGTAAATTGTTTCCTAAATAACTGTGGGGGAAGAGGCACAGCAATGCTTTGAGTTGGCTTTGGCTCTGCAAGGAGCTGGAAGCGGCTCAGTTGCCCTCTGCAGCCCTGTGCCACAGGGGTGGCGGTGACAAAGCAAAGGTCAAGCATCCCTTGAACAGGTTTTGCATTTTTTTCCATACCTCCAGCCTACATTAGAGTATTCTCAATCACATTCCTACACACAACACCTCTCATTTGGGTCACTAAAGAAATCAGATTTCTGCCATTAAAATCAAATAACAACTTAATGTATCTTAAAGAACAGAATTAATTGCACAGAGACACCCAGTAACACTCAGAAACAAAGGTCTGGATCCAGGAAATCCTCAAAGGAGCACATGGTTGTTCTCTGCTGTGACACCAGTGCTGCTGCTGGGGAGAGCTGGGCTTCTGCAGAGACCTGCACCCCTCTGGCTGGGGAAAAAGGGAATTTCTCCCTTCCCTCTGTCCAAAAAACCCCTTTCTGACATCACTCAGCTCAACAAAGGGCCTCGAGGTACCTTCTGCAGAGGCGACCAGCCTCGAGAGATGAGAAACCCTGCACTGCTTTGATAGCTGACTCCAGCAGTTAATTGCCTCTAAAACCCTCGCTTCTCAGTTAAGTTGGAATTGTTCAGTCTCAGCTTTTAGTCATTAGTTTGCATTATGGGTTTTTTGCCAAGATTGGATTTTCAGAGTTTTTTGACACTAAAACATTCTCCAGCACAATGAGGGTGCCTGATGCCATTCTGCCAAACTAATTAGCCAGAGTTCCTGAAGCTTCTCCCTATAAACATTTCTTATTTCCCATACAATATTTTCCTCCCTCCTCTGCCCCTTTCTGCTCTGCCAGCAGCTTTGGGAAAACAGGTCCCAGTGTGTTTCCATATCAGCAAAGCTTTTGGATTCTCCTCCGTGCCTAGCTGTGCACACCCCTGGATCCTGGCCCTGGGGGCTTTGCCGTGGTGTTTTGCGAGGGCCCAACATCAACTCTGGTTTTAGAATGGACCCAGCTTATTGGGATGCCCCTTAGAGCAGCTTCCCTCTTCGTTATCTCCTGTTCCTCTCATCCCTGTGTCAGGAGGAATTTCCCCATGGAAAGGGTGGTCAGGCCTTGGCAGGGGCTGCCCAGGGAGGTTTGGAGTCCTCGTCCCTGGAGGTGTCCAAGGAAGGGCTGGAGGTGGCACTCAGTGCTCTGGGCTGGGGACAAGCTGGGATCAGGCACAGCTTGGACTCGATGGGCTGGGAGGGCTTTTCCAACCTCAGGGATTCTGGGATTCTCAGATATTTCCATCCATAATTGTATATGACTTTTCAGCACATTCCTGCAAACACCAGAGCTGCCCCCTCGCTCTCTGCTGAAGAACCACCAGAAATGACCTTTCCACCCACGCTCAGCATTGATCCCACATTGCTGATTTCTCTTAGGTCTGTGAGAGTCACAAACTCAGGCTGGGGTTCTGCAACCTGAAGATCAAATGCCAAACCTCATTGCAGGCGTCAGGAAAACGAGCTTTGCAGTGACACTGGCACGACCTTCACTGGCCAGGGCCAGGGGCAGGGGCTGCCCCCAGCCAGCCACACATAAATTCATAAACGTGAGACTGCAAATTCCATCACGAGATGGATCCAGCCCTGCTGGGTGCTGACTCCTCTCACTCAGGCACATCTACCACAAATAAATAGTTACCGGCACACCCGGAGTGTTTTCTGCCACACTCCTCCCTGTGGAATGCGGGGGGTTCATCCATAGCCACCACTCAAATTCAAAAATAACGTGATTTAGGAAATAAATTCTCATTTAGAAATGTATGTGTCTTGGTCTTCTCATTCAAATGTAAGACCTGCTCCTCTCTGTCTCCATTGTTTCCCCGAGGAGCTGGAGGCTCCAGCCCGGCAGGGGCAGGGAGCTGTCCTTGTCCCTGTCACATCAGGGCTCTGCCAAATTAAAGACGTTTATTTATGGAGTGTTATTCCTGCCTGATAACTGGGGTGTTAAATACGTTATTCCTGGTGAGATGGAGAAGCTGGAAGCAGAGGAAGCTCTGAAGCAGGATACCAAGAGGATGGGCTGGAAAAACATTTGTCACCAAGGTCTGAAGGAATGTCACAGAGCAAGGTGGTGTTTCTTAAAGTAAGGAGGAAAAGTTGTTCATTAATCAAGACTAAAAAGCCCAAAAAGAGGAGTTTTCGTAGAATCACAGAATTGTTCAGGTTGGAAAAGCCCTCTGAGCCCATCGAGTCCAACCATTCCCAGCCCTGCCAAGGCCACCCCTGCCCCATGTCCCCAGGTGCCACATCCAGAGGGCTTTGAAACCCCTCCAGGGATGGGGACTCAGCACTGCCCTGGGCAGCTGTGCCAGGGCTGGGAAACCTTCCCAGGAGGAAATTCTCATTTCCCAAGGATGTTCCAAGGAAAGAATCAGCAAGGTTTGGAACGAGGGTGGGCAGGAGAGCCCAGAGAGGGGACCAGGCTGCCAAGGCTGCCAGGCAGGGCGGTGATGGAAACGTCCTTTACTGGGGACTGGCAGAAATGAGACAGAAGAGATTTTATTTTCTGCTAATGGAATGTTTGAGCTCCTTGGTAGGTATCTACAAGGACAGGTCAGCAGATAAAATGAACATTCCAGTTTGCAAATCCAGGATGCAAATCTGAAATGGAAACATCTCTGTGTCATCCTAATGGAGATTGCAATTTAAATATCCAAGAGCAGAGAGAGAGGAAATGAGAGAGTAACCAAGCGGATCCAGAAGGATCCAGAACCTGCCTGCAGGGCAGAAGTGTGGAATAACAGGATTATTCAAAAGGGAACAAAAAAAATGAAGAAAAAAAAAAAAGATGAATTTTATGAGCTTTACCTAAAAATGCATTCACAGCCATATTCATGAAACCATCCTTTGAGAACAGATGGTCGATAACCTAAATAATTTTTAGTTTAGGCTCCAGTTTTGTAAGGAATTTGAAATATTCTGTTAACTGCAGTACAAGTCTTCCCCTGGAAAGAGAAGCTGATTAAATTAGCGTAGAAATAAGTTTTAAAGGATCTTACCTGGACCCTTTTCTGCAGGACTTGGCACCAACACGAGGCACCCCCGCTCCAGCATCACAGAAAGCAAAGAGCTGTGGCCCATTTCTGCAACAGATCCCCTGCAAGGGGGAAGTGCCGCAGCTCTGCCGGAGCATCTGAGACTCTCTTTCCCTAAAAATATCACTTCCTGGGGAAAATGGAGCACCTGTGTGAGTTGCACCCTTAAATATTGCCTTTTTGGGTCGCCAAACCCAGGCACTTGGAATAGACATTGCAATATGGAGCCACGTTTGCAGCACAAGTTCTGCCGAAGTCAAAGATGATCACCTAACCCACCTAAATCTTCGTTTCCTTCTGCATCACACCACCAGGTCCAACAGATCTTCATGTGGAGCAAAGGCTTTTGTTATTTATAACCACTTTCAGACCATTTTTCAGTATGGATTTGAACTTACACCAACGAAGATGATAAAATTACCTTCCTTCTTAAATAATCAAGCCGGTCTACTAATGTAAAATTAATGGCATGGAATGAAAATGTTGGGCAGTTTCAAAATAAATTAAGTGTGGAAGCAGGTTACGTTTAATCAAGCTGTCATGCAAATTAGCAGCCTCACTCAGTGAGGACTATTTAAAGAACTTCTTAGCTGGTGAAAATGTTTCTGGAACCGTTACAGGAGCAGTCTCCGTTTTGTTAAGGCACAGGAATGTTAGAAAGCTCCCCCAGAACAGGGTCAGAACACCGATCCCACAGAGCTTTGCTGAGAGGAAATGCCACATCAGGCTCTGGGGGCAGCTAGAGCCAATATTCCCAGAAAATCACTGAATCTGGGATGTTACACACAGCTGCCGGAACAAAACATGCAACCAAAAACAAAACAAAAGGAAAAAGTAAAAGCAAACAAAGAAATGAAAAACACCAAACCAAAACAAACCTCAAACCAACCCAAACAAACAAAACAATTATATAAACACAGAATTCTTACGGGGAGAAATTCACAGAATCCCACACTGGTTTGGGTTGGAAGTGACTTAAATCCCATCCATTCCCCCCGCTGCCATCTCAGGGACACCTCCCACTGTCCCAGGGTGCTCCAAGCCCCAGTGTCCAGCCTGGCCGTGGGCACTGCCAGGGATCCAGGGGCAGCCCCAGTACAGGGTGGAAAATGCCCCATGGCTCAGAAGAGTGAAGAGCGTCCTGGGAGGCTCAGCCCATGGAGTGCAGTGGTTCTGAGGGAACATTCCGAGTTCCCGTGCAGGCTTTGATGAGCTCCAGTACAGCTCAAGTGGTGACAGAATTAACGGACAGCTCGGGAGGCCTGGGCTCTCTGAATACAGACCCCTGGCGTGCCGGGGAGCTCGGCCTCCTGCACCTTGCTCCCCCTGTACCTGCGGCCTCCCGTCCCCAGCACTGCCCCCTGCCCTCCGTCCCCTCTCTCCCAGTATCCGTGTGGCTGCAGTGAAGCTCTTCCTGCCCACGGACCAACGTCACCGCAGCTGGGAACACAGCCTGACCCTGAGCGCTGCCTGTGTGCTTGGCACTCCACTGCAGTAACTCCTGGAACCTCCCTTTGCCCTGGACTGTGCTGCCTCCTGCTCTCTTTTGTACCAGCCCGCTGAAGGGAACAGCACAGGAGATGATTTCCTGTAACCAAATTTATTTTTAATGCCAGTGTGATGCTTCTGGGCTGGCTGCCTTGAAAAGCTCAATTCCTGTGAATTTCATCCACTTTTTTGATTCCGTGACTTCTCGTGTTTTATACACATCCAAATCCATTTTCCTTTTACAAGATTAACCAAGTGAGGGCTCAGAAGGAATATTGTTTTGAGGTATTAATGCGAATAAAAAGTGGAATAGAAGGTTAAGGATGACTCAGTGCATTTCTTTACCTCTGTGAGTTGAGGTGGTTGTGACTCAGGGCAGAGCCAGGCCAGGCCAGGAGCCAAGAATCCAGACCTGACTGGGGGAAGGGGATACTCAGAAGTTGGCCATGGAGCCCAAAAGGGGTTTGGGTGGTTGATCTGGTCAGTACAGCTCCAATAAATCCTGAGGAGAATCCAGCACCTCACTGAGCACAGCTCAGGGCAAATACTCTGGGGGAGATGCTTGGACTGCTAGGTGCAGAAACCAAACCCACACCAAACAAACCAAAGCTGGAGAAGGTCACTAAACCTGAGTTTGTGTGAAATCCAGAGAATCATAGACTGATTCTTCTTTGGGTTGAAGAATTCCTTCCTAAATATCCAATCTAAACCTGCCCGCCTTCAGCTCAAAGCCGTTCCCCCGTTCCTGTAGGACACAGGGTGTCCTGGGATCCTCTGTGCCCCCACCCTGGCCCTGCACACCCACCACAGACAGCACTGACCTCTCCCCTCTCACTGGGGACAATCTGCCCAATTCCCCGCTCCTGCCTGGTGCTCATGCACCATCTCCTCTCACAGCTGGGCTGGAAGAGGCATTTTCACTCCTGGCTCCCCAGGGAGGCTCAGCCCAACCTGTCCCCCCAGCCTGGGGTCACCCCTAGCTGCAGATCCCCAAATGACCTCATTATCCACATTTAATTTGCAGGCTGTGGTTTATGTTCAGCGCTTGCACCTTCACACTACCAGAAATGTAACATGAAGGGGGTTTATACAGGTTAAAAAAAAGTCACAAACTAAATACCATAATTAAATTAATTTGAAACTAATTTCTGACCATGTGCAGGACTCTATGCTAAAAAAGAAAGAAATAAAAAGAGCTGTGACAAAAGCTATATTTTGTTCTCTCTTCCTCTGCTCTTTAATAGCCTCTGAATGAAAAGTCTAGTACAATTTTCTAGTCCACTTGTTCCAGCCAGGGGGAAAACTGCTCATTGTAATTAGGCCACTTTCATAACAGATTTCCTGCTACCCCTCCTCCCGTAGATATGGCCAAGGCTCTGCACCTGGGAGCTGGTGACCTCTTCCCTCCACAGGCACTGCCCGTCCCCTTCCCTCCCCTCCCGGGGGTTTGACCCCTCTCCTCACCTGTCCACAGCTCATGGACAGAACATCAAAGTCTGCAGAGAAAAATCTCCCAAAGAGTGTGGGGTTTGTCACCATGGCACCTGAGCATTTTCCTGAGGGACTGCCCCGGGATGCAGCGGGTGACACGGGTGATGGTGCCCCAGGATGCAGTGGGTGCCCCGGGGTGATGGTGCCCTGGGATGCAGTGGGTGACACGGGTGATGGTGCCCCGGGGTGATGGTGCCCTGGGATGCAGCGGGTGACACAGGTGATGGTGCCCNCCCTGGGATGCAGCGGGTGCCCCGGGATGCAGCGGGTGACACGGGGTGACGGTGCTCTGTGTCCAGCTGGGCACCCCAGGACACGCTCAGCCATCGGGGTGGGGCAGGGCTGGCGGAGGAGCAGGGAGTACAACAACAACTACAGACACCACAGGGAGCAAACAGAGCCCTCCAACCCCAGAAAATCCTTCAGATGATCCTTCTGGGATCTACTGTCAGGGTGGGCAGGCCCTGGCACAGGGTGCCCAGAGCAGCTGTGGCTGCCCCTGGATCCCTGGCAGTGCCCAAGGCCAGGCTGGACGGGGCTTGGAGCAGCCTGGGACAGTAGAAGGCATCCCTGCCATGGCAGGGGTGGCACTGGGTGGGATTTAAGTCACTTCCAACTCAATTCCACGCTTCCATAAGAATCAGAGACAGCCCAGGGGCTTTTCAAGCACAGAGCTTTACCCACCACAAAAATACCCGAGAAAGAACCTTAGACTTACCAGCCTTTCCCCCCACACTGTTTATATCAGCATTGCAATGACATTTTTAATATTTAATTTGAGATTTACTTAATAACTGTCTGAACAAGAGTTCCAAGAGAATTCCACAGTGGAGTGGGAGTGTGATAAGGGGTTCAGAGGGGCTGGATGAGTCTGATCACCAAAGCTGTGCCTGAAGTGCCACAATGCAATTTAACTGAGAGAGAGACCTAAGGCAGCACCTGGGCAGTGAAACAGTTTCACACTTTTCTGTACAACTCATTTAAAGAACACGATTTTGCCAGTTTCCTGATTTAATTCCTGTGATTAATTCAAAATAATTCTGATATAACACATCAAGATAAATGCATACATGGTTCTAATGAATCACCCTATAATTTTATAAATATTAGCTATTACCACTGTATTAAATTTATAAGCAAACATATTAAGTATGAATATTATACAAATGTTTTAATTGTTAGATAGGATTTTAATCTCTAAGCAACAGAATACCCACAAAATTCCTGTATCTTTCACATCTGTCAAAGTAAACAACCAACTCAATACTTCCTACTCCACAGACCCTAAAGTACACCAATTTAACACTCTCAGTCCTCCTGAAAACCTTGATGTCCAGTTGTGCTCGTTGTTTTTAATAACTGAGTTCATCTGATCCAACCCCCCACTAAAACCTGCTCTGTCACCATGGTCAGAAAGAGAGAGCTGAAATTACTGGGTTTGGGCAGAAGGCTGAGCTTTTGTTTATCTGCTTGTTCTTGCCAAGACATCCATCCTCCTCTCCACCCTTGGACACTCCTCATTGCCACTGCTCCGTCAAACTGTCTGGAATTTCACTGAGAACTGCATCCAACTCCTCTGAGCTTTCCAAGTCCAGGACAACCTCACCTGGAGTTCATGGCAGTGTGTTCACACTGCTCAACCTCCTCTAGGGCTCCTCCTCAATTTCAGTTATAATTAAGCTAAAAGCATCTTATAAATTTAAGAACCTGCTGGAACAAATCTACTCTTGGAATTTGCTTCACTTACGATCAAGAAGCCCAGAAATCCTCAGGAGATGCCTACACACTGTTTCCAGCACTGCCCGCTGCCCCAGCCTCACACCCCACAGGTCTGAGGCAGGGTTTCAGCTCCCGGGATAACTCTTGGCTACCAAGAGCTCTCCAGATGGGCAAGAGAAGCAGCAGCCTCATTCCCGCACCGTGGCTCAGCACCGAGGGGCTGCTTGGCCCATGGGAGCAGAGCCCCGAACCCCTGAGATCCTTTCCCCAGGACATCAGTTGCTCTCAGCTCTTCACACGGCGACAAGAAGAAAGTCATTAAGTCTCTGTTTTCTCCTCAGCAAAACAGCCCTTTGGAACAAATCCCAGTTTTCATCCCTTACTGACTCCTTGTTTTGTTAGTTCCTCTGCAGAACAGCTGAAACATTCCCCATCATTTAAAATGATAAATTATTTTAATTTGCGCTGAATTTATTTATTATTGCTGCACAGACAAGAGGCAAGTGCCATAATGTGCTTGTTTAATAATTGGCAGGGATTGGGAACGGGAAATTCTTATGCAAACAACAACTTCATCTACTGGGGGGTGTGCACAGGAGGCTGCACGTCCCACGGTCACATTTCAGGAATGAAGCTCCCTGGAGCCGAAGGATTTATGACCCCAGGTTGCACCAGAATACCAGGAGTATGGAAGTCAAGAAATGAACCTTTTGAAATCATAAAGGAAAGGAGGGAACTTTTATATTTATTACACTCTCCACACCACTGCCTGTGTTCACAGCTGCGCCCAGCACCGGGCAGGCACTGGGGGGACTGGAATGCTGGGATGCATAGAGTATCTCAAAATTCCAATTGCTGCATAAACTCATTGTCCACCCGCTCTTCCTACTGTAGGACTTCCTTTGCAAGTGCTCAGTTCTCAGTAACACAAATGGCAATGGATGGGTGTTTGACAGACGTGTCACTGGTTTTCCAGGACACCATCACTCCTTAGGCAAACTCTCAGCTTTAAAGGATGGCTCTTTTCGGAAAAGAAGGCAAAACTGGTAAATCCCAATCCCCAAAAAGTCACTGGCCCCCTAGTAATTTAAATATTAATTAGGCACCCACATCCTCCTGAGGAGCTGATCAGTTTTGGACCCAAAGTTTGCTTGACAGAGGTGCTCCAGCCCCCCAGGCTCCCCCAGCCATTCCCACCTGAGAAGCTGGGTGTTCTCAGGAGCACTGCCCTGGGAATCCATGGGATTCCATAGCTCGAGGAGCCCCCAGAATACATCCATGGTGATGACCATAACGCTGTAGTTTTGTTTTGAGCACCTGGAGCTGAAGAAGCAGAAGGAGGAGCTGGTCCCAGGCAGGTTTTGTCTGGGCAGGCCCACCCTGACCCATGGCAAAGCACAGCTGAGCTCTGCTGGGAACGGGGAAGGCCGGCTGGAAATGGGAATGTGTGACAGCCAGAGGAGCAGGAGGGCTGGGTTTGGCTGCTGCTGCTCCCACCTCCTCCTGCCAGAGCAGGGCTCAGCCCACAGCTGCCCCTGCTGTCAGACCCCACAGCTGGGACCCCGAAAGGGCCCTGGTTTAGAAAACCCACGGTAGATGGGCACCTCCCCCCAAACCACCAACATTCCCTGGAGCAGAGCCACCGTGGAGAACAAGGAGAATCCCCCGTGTTCCAACAGGAGCGAAGGAGACAACTCGCAGCTGGGAAAGTCGCGTTCAATAGGCAGGGAGAGCTGTGATCCCGGGAACTCGCAGGAGCCACAGGGAGCCCTGAGTCAGCAGCCAGGCGGCACAGAACGGCCTGGCCTGGCACTGCCACCGGCCAGCCGGGCCCGCGGCCGGCCACGCGCTGCCTGGGGGGACACGGGGTCACACTGCCTGCGTGGGGGGACACGGGGTCACACTACCTGTGTGAGGGAACACGGGGTCACACTGCCTGTGTGAGGGGACACGGGGTCACACTGCCTGTATGAGGGGACACGGGGTCACACTGCCTGCATGGCCCCTCTGGGAACATGGGGTCACACTGCCTGTGTGAGGGGACACGGGGTCACACTGCCTGTATGAGGGGACACGGGGTCACACTGCCTGCGTGGCCCCTCTGGGAACATGGGGTCACACTGCCTGTGTGAGGGAACACAGGGTCACACTGCCTGCGTGGCCCCTCCTGAGGGGACACAGGGTCACACTCCCCATGTTCGGGGCAGTGGTGCTCCCAGACACCAGGAGCCACGAGGGCACCGGGAGCTGCTCCTCCCGTTCCTCAGATGGGAACTTCTTCCACAAGCAGAAGAACTTAGGAAAAGAAGTTGAGACACTCAAAGAGCAGGCACCAAAAGAGGCGGATGATTTTGGATCAGCTGCTTCCCACATGCCCAAACCCTGGCACAGCAGTAAAACAGCCCTGGGCAGTGCTGGGCTGCAGGCACAGCCCATCCAGCCCCACCCGGGGCTCCTCCCAGGTGTTTGGTGCCAGCCCCAGGTGTCCACGGCAGGGGACAGTGCCACTGCCCACGACACAGACCTGGAACTCTCTGAGGTGCAGAGAAGCAGCCAGGCTGCACGTGAAGTATTTCCAACTCAACAAACAAACCGAAAAGCCCCAAACCTCCTGATCTATGACCAAAAAAAGGCATTTTCCTGCAATCACCCCTGTCAGGTGACCACTGGCTGTCCCAGCCTCAGATGGCCAAAGGGACCACTGTGGTCAAACACGCGGCTGCATTTCACTGACCTGCTGGCCCAGAAGTGCTCCCCGGATGTCCCAGGCAGGTTCAACAAGAACCCACCCGCTCTGTGATCCCACTGGGCACGGATATCTGCTGGACAGCTCCCACTGCTCCTGCCCCTCCCCGCCAGCCTTCGGGAGCACCAGGCCAGGGACCCTAGCTCGAGGTTTGACTCTGCGGTGAAGATCCCACGATATTTTACAGACTGCAGACCACACATTCCCTGAACTCCTCTATAACCACCCACTGGTTAAAAGATCTTCTGCTTTTTTAAAAACCACGACAACTTCTGAAGCCCAATTTGCTGCGCTGACACAACGTAAAAGTACTATAAAGGTACTTTCACTTCGACTTGTTTTCATTACCCGTGAGCTTTGAGGAAAACAAAACGCACGATAAAAACCTTTACTTGCTAGAAAAACCCTTTTGATCATCTTCAGCTTTGCACGTTCCGATCTCCCAGGGGATTCGGGTTCCAAATTGCAGGCGAGGCCTGCAGGCACTGCTGGCACCTCCCTGTTCCTGGGTTATGTAAAGCCACGAGAGCCCCACACACACATCGGCCGTGCCCGGAGCAGCTCCGGCACGGGCGGGAAAAGGGGAATTCTTGCTTTTCCCACAGCAGCAGAAATGCCTCTTGCTGCCATCCTGAGGTGAGCTCTCCCCCGACCTCCCCCATCCCCGGGAAGGGGGGAGCAGCCCCCTCCCAGGTGGAGGTGGCCTCCATTTTCCCTGAGTATCCAGCCCTGCTCCCGGGGCAGGGAGGGAGGTGACACGGGAGGTGACACAGGCTGCCCCTGCCGGCTCCCTGCCAAGGGCTCTGCATTTGTCACCTCTCCTAAAACACTCCTCTCCCAAAATTGCCATTTGTGCTGTCAGCTAGATGGATCTGCTGGAGCACAGGGTGATCCCTCTCCTAACAGGGGATCCCAGAAGGGGTCATGGGAGAAGCCCCATTCCAAAAACACAGCCTGAATTCCTACCAGTCTACAGCACAGCAGTTTATTCCTTTAATAAAATCATGGTTTTAGAACTTGCTCTCTCCTTCCTTGTGTGTTCTCATGAAATCTTAACCGGCTGCCCGGGAAGAATACAGAAAGGATGCAGGATGGAATTCTACTGCTGAAAATCACCAGCTTCCCAAAATTATTCTGCAGAACAACTGCCTTACTGACAGAATTTCTTATAACTTCAACAAACACAAACAGTGTTGGGACTGCAGGGATCCATCACCCATTGAAACCAAACAAAAGGGACCAGGCTTTAATTACCGAGGCTGCAGAAGTAACTCATCACAGACAGAACTCCTGGGCTAAGGAGTGTCTGTACCAGAACAGGTGCCCAGTGACATCCTTGGCAAAGAGCCAGGGGACAGGGAGTGATGCTCCAGGAGCACCGGGCCAGGGAGGCAATGATCCTCACAGTGTTGCTTCTGCAGCACCAGGAAAATGCTGTGTGTTTGATCCAAAATTGATTAATTACGCTGATCTATGAATTAACCATTTAAAAGGAGGGAGCTAAACTACTTATTTTCGTTTATGGTAACAGAGGCTGTTCCTGGAAAACCTCAGCAGTCCAAGGAGCCTTTATTCCTCATCTGCAGGCAAGACAACGAAACCTTGATGTGAGAGCTGAGGCCGGGGCCCGGCTCACCCAGCCTGCCCCCAGACTCATCGAGAGGGGCTCTGTGCCTTCTCCCCAGATGTATCAGCACGAAACAAGACTCGTGAGTAAAAGTTTGTGCTCAGTTCCCGCCGGGCAGCCCCGTCAATCCCCTCTGCTCTCGCCCCTCAGGGCACAGGCTGATGCATGGGGTGCACGCCCCAGCGAGGGCACCCGCAGGCCCTGGCTCGGGGATGGCTCCAGCTCAACCCCCAGCCCACAAATCACCCTCAGCTCCTCGGAAATGCTGACTCAAAGCCGTGGGAGAGCCGCCCATGTTCCAGCAGTGACTGTTAGACCAGGAGCTGGCTGCTCTCGGCACAAGCACCCCTTGCACCCATGGACGGGGGGATTTTGAAGCCCTCGCTGGCAGAGGGAGGCTGGACCCAGAGCAGGGAGGGGGAACCAATACGTGCCGGCCACAGGGAGCCCATGGCCATCCTGCCAGGAGAGGCCAGGAGCTACGGAGCACGGCCAACTTTGGGCGCTGCGAGGCACAGCCACTGCAAGGGCTGAATTCAGATGGCTCCAGAGCTGGGAGGAACAAAGTCCTTGTTCAGCACCCAAATGGCTTTCTCCAGCTCACTGGAGTTTGTATTTAAATAAAGAGCCGATTTCCAATACTTCCAATACCTACAGCAATCATTTCAATGTATATTGGCTACATCTACAATACAAGCACCCAGCTTGGGACACCTCAGAGGAGCAGAGACGATGGGCAGTGAGAGACTCGGGATGAAGAGCCTGGGGCTGCTGCTCACTCTTTGTCTCCCACTGCCATCCTGCACTTCTCCTTTCAAGTTACCAGCTTAGAATAACCCCAGGTTTAAAGCAAGCCTGCTGAGGGCACGAGGAGTGAGACCCAGCTGCAGCACACAACATTCCAGCATCCCATTGCTCCATCCCGGGGCTCGGCAGCGCTGCCAACGCTTCCTGTAGCAGCCTCTCCTTACAAAACACACCCTGGCCCTCCCCAGTGAGACCCAAGTGATGTTTCCAGCCCAGAGCTCCCATTTCGTTTATGTAACCCACCCAGCTGCACCAGCACCGAGCTCCAAACACAACCTGAGGCCTGGCAGCCTGGATGTGTTCCAGCTGAACCCCCCGGGAGCTAACCTTGGGAGCAATCACACCATTCTTTAATAAAGGAGTTTCAAACATATTTAGGTACTAATAGTGTTTAATAGTGGCTGTGTATGTCTTAATAGCCTGTGAACCCACCAAGTTACTTTCTCTGCAACAGTACAAATAAACCACTTTTTAATTATTGTTTCCTTTGAGTCTCCATTTGTGCCACAGAAAGCATGAGGACCTGAGCACGTCTCAAAATACAGAGGATAATTGAGGTACACATAAAAACCACTTGTCAGCTGCCCTACATAGACATCTACTGTATTTTCCAGAGCTACTACAACAGGAGCAGCCTAAAAATGCTTCCAAATCCCTCCTGAAAATGCCTCATGCAGCATTTTACAGCAGACTGTTGGACCATTAAAAATGCTTATGGATAAAATGCATTGTAACCTGGAGATTGCCGTGACAGCCCAGCAAAAAATAATACAGACAGAGACTTCACAGCTGAGAAGTGCTGCTAATTAAATCAGATTTCTCACCAGCCAGGAGCTTCAACCAACTGCAACCGTATTCCAGAGTGGGAGAAAAGGGGGGGGTTTTGAACTATAGGAGGATCAAGGCAAAAGTACAACGCATGGATAAAAAGTTAGAGTGGGGGCTGGGGGAGTAATCAAATCAAGGCAGAGGATTGCTGAACACACACCAGAACGAAAGGTTCGAGGAGGTTGTGGTGTCTGACTGCTGGTAAACAAATTTTGCTCCAGTCAAGAGATGGGGAGATCCAAGAGCACAGGGTCCATTAGGAGAGGAAGGAACAGAGCCACGGGAAGCACAAAATCTCCTCGTGGCGTGGAGCCAGTGCTCCAGTCGTTGAGAAATATAGAAATACGTATCAAAATTAATAATAGCGATATTAACGCTCCTGGCAGGGTGTAATCGTCCTCTCCCTGCCACAGCCCCGCGCTGCTCGCTCTGCAGAGCCCCCAAACTGCTGCCGGAAGCCAAAACTGCATCATTTCACCCCAACAACCCATTTCTAAACTTCCAGCGACAGCCAGGGCTTCTTAAATAGAGTTAAAAAGGGGAAACCGCGGAACAAAACCACCCCGGGAGCCGGCGAGCGGCTCGGAGCTCCAGGGCTGCGGGTACCGGGTGGCGCTGGGGACAACTTCCCGCATCACCGGGGCACCCCGCGAGCAGCCCCGGGGCCGCCGCCGCAGCATCCCCACGAGGGGCCGGGGGCTCCGGCCGAGCCTCGGGCAGCTCGGGGATGCAGCAGCGGCGGCGATGCTCCGTCCTCGCATCTCTGCCGCCCGCGATCGCCTCCTACCTCAGCACCGCCGTGTCCCCTTTCCTGACCACCAGACTCTTCACGGCAGAGCCCGGGAAGTCTCCGCCCGGCGCAGCGAATCTCCCGGGAGGAAGGAACCAGCAAAGGCCGAGGAAAACGATCGCCAGCCACTGGTGGGAGCCCCCGGCGCTCCGCACCAGCGGCACCA
>VZTF01005324.1:441304-488584 GCA_013397755.1 Cnemophilus loriae | reverse complement strand
GCGCTCCGCCCCAGCGGCACCATCTCCGCTCCGCGCCGGCCCCGGCGGCGGAGAGCGAGCGCTGCTGCTCCCGGGAAGGGCGGCCCCTGCTCGGCGGCGGCGCTCGGGGAGCGGCGGAGCGCGGCTGCTCCCGGGCGGCCGCCGCAGCATCCAGCGAGGAGGGCAGCGCGCCCGCTCTGCGCGGCGGCTCCGCGGCGGCGCCGGGCGGGCCCCGCTGCCAGCCCGTTGCCACGCAGCCGTCGCCTTGGCAACCGGCCCGGCGGCGGAGGGATGCTCGGCCCTCTTCTGCCGGGCTTCCCGCTCCGCCCTCCCCGGCATATCCCGGCCCGCGGGCCCCGCTGCCACCGCCTCCTCCCCCGGGCACCCCGAGCCCCGCATCCCCCGTGCCAGCCTCCTGCCGTGCCGCATCCCAGCCCTCCAGCTCCTCATCCTGCTCCTCGTCCCGCTCTCCCCGCAGAATACTGAATGAAAATTGACCACTTTGCCAAAAGCCAGCACAGCCTGCGCTGAGGCAGCAGCGCTGGAAACGGCACCAGCAGCTCCAGTCAGGGGCTCCTGGGACCTGCTGGAAGCTCCAGACCTTTCTGGAACAGAGAGTTGCTTGCTCTGGTACTTCCATTTCCTAACATTCTACCTAGAAAAAAGACTCTAGGCTAGAGACCTTCACCAGAGAGCAAATAAACCACTGACAGGTTATTTCCCCAAATTCTACCAGGAAAGCCAGAGACCTTTACCAAGGAGAAAAAAAAATCACCAACAGATTATTTCCTAAAATTCTCCCAAGACATTCAGAGATCTTCACCAAGGAGCTAAAACCCACTGATCTGTTATTTCCCAGAATTCTACCAGGGCATCTAGAGATCTTTGCCAGGGAACTAAAATCCACTTCTTCCAGGATATCTAGAAGCCTTCACCAAGGAGCAAAAATCCATTGACAGACTATTTCCCAAAATTCTACCAGAACAGCCAGAGACCTTCACACCAAGGAGTGATAAACCACCAATATTTCCCCCCAGATTTCCAGCAGGGCATCCGGAGACCCTGGCTGACAGATTCTACCAGGGCATCAAGAGCCTTCCACCAAGGAACATAAATCCACTGACAAATTATTTCCCAAAAATTCTACTGGGACACCTAGAGACCTGCAATGAGGAGCAGAAAAACTCCTGACAGGTGAACTCCCTGCAGACAGCTGGGAACGAGCAGCCTCTTTTCCCCCTGGGCTCTTCTCCAACACGCACACAAACCCCTGCCAGACTCTGGCAAACACACGGAGCAGGGAGTTCTGTTTGCTGCCTTTGTTTACCCAAACTCCCCCGTTCCAGGTTAAACGTTCCAGCTGAACACTTCCCAGGTGGAACATTCAGCACCAGAGCCCCGGCTGCACCTTGCTGGGCTCAGCCTGGGGCCCTGCAGGAATTCCTCTCCTCCGTAGCTCCAGAGAAGTTGTGTAAGCGCCGCTGTGGAACAGGAATTGCAGGCCTGCCCCACGGGGGCCATTCCCAACGTTCCCACGGCGACTGAGGCACATCTGGCCCACACAGTGTCCCCATTGTCCCTCCTGCAGCCCCGGCCCCACATGTGCCACTGTCCCTGCGCCATCTCCCTTCCATCCCCTGCCAGGGTGCGCATCGCTCTGTGTGCCCTCCTTCCCTACCCACAGCTTGCGTCAGAAGGATTTGGGAGTAGAATGTTCCAATTAAAAAAATCTTTAATAATCAGGATGCTTCTGTAGTCCTGGCTCTTTCGGTAAACCCAGATCCCTGTTCCTGGAAGCTTCTCCCTTCATTACCGCATCCCATTAGATCTTCCCAGCTGCCAGAAGAAACTCGAGTGTACACAAAAGGGAATTCTTCCCCTTCTCCGAGTTTCCTTGGTAAGGAAGGAGAGGGGGAAGAGAGGGATTGGCTCCTCCACGGTGGCTGGGGAGGCAGCAGTGCCCGGAACACAGAGCTGCCTTTTAGCGTTAGACACAAGCGCACAGTGACACAACTCCTGTGCCGCACGCGCAGCTGCCACAGCCTGCAGCGCCCAGCCCTCAGAGCACGGCAGCAGGAGCTCCTCACAAGCACGAGTTGAGCATGAAGTATCCAAAATATTGCCAGGAGCGCTTCCATGCAGTTGGGAACCCGCTGGCCACAGGATAGTGGGTGCTCTCACCAGCACCGAGCTGTTCGTGGCAGGTGGAGCTGTCCCACCCCTCAGCCTGCCACCACCGCACACTCAGAGACTCACAGTCACCTCCCCCAGGGCCTCTCCAGACCCGGGAGCTTCTCCAGGGAGCAACCAAACGCATCCCACACCGAACAGCTGGAAATGGAAGGGTCCTGAAGGACGGGGCTGCAAGAACCCAGGCAAGGGCTGCTTACAAGGGCACGTAGTGACAGGACAAGGGGACAAGCAAAACCCCCACACCTGTTTCTCCAGGCTTTCTGCTCCTCCTTCCATCCCACTGCGATATGTACCCTAGCTAGATAATGCCATTTACATAACAATTTTTAAATAAAAAGAGGGGTACACCCCAGGAGAGTTCTGATCCATCAGAGTGGACTCTGGTCTTGCAGAGCTGCAATCCAGAGTGAAACATGGTTCCTCCTCTCCCAGACCTCTAAAGATGGAACAGCTCATGAGACATTTGCCAAATGGATTCAGTTCTGAGGCAGAACATTTATCAGTGTTTGTGCTCGTCAGTGCTATTCCACAGACTCTGGCGGAACACCTCTCTGGGTTCTGGGCAACCCCTGCAAGCTCCCTGTGCTGCCGTCAAGAGCAGGACCCACGTGGGATTCGGGGCTTGGATGTGACAAACTTCACACGGCTGTCACGTGTGAGGAGCCCTTTGAGCGTTCTGGTACATCCAGAGCTCAGATCATCCCGAGACAGTCAGGACGTAACAGTCCAGATCTAATTTCAGGGAGAGCTCTGTAACCTTTAATGAGTCCAGTGATGTTCCTTTTGCTCAACCTTAACAAACAATCAAATAATTTGCTCCTCTTTGAGCAGGACAAAAGACATTTCCCCAGCACCATTTATTCATGTTGCAAAAAATCCTATAAATCTCAATCAACAAGAGCAAAGATGAAGCTTTTTATTTTGTTTTGTTCATTTTTAGGTGCATATCTTGCCTTTCCTGTTATTTGCAGATCAATGGAAAAATGAGCAGGTCAGAGGGCAGGAGCAGTTGTGCCATTCAGGGCTGGTCGGGAGACTGAATTTTTTCATCTGAATCCACCCCACCTCCTCCTCAAGCCCAGGAAGAATTTTAAGGTGGGGGGAAAAAAAAGAATAAAAGAATAATAAAAAAAAAAAGAATAAAAATTTTAAAATAAAAAAATCTCCCACCAGATGTGTGCACACATAGAAAAAGTATTTCACAGAATCATCGAGGTTGGAAAAGCCCTCCCAGCCCATCGAGTTCCAGTTGTGCCCAATCCCCTCCTTGTCNCTCCTGGGGCTCCAGCCCCTTCCCAGCTCCGTTCCCTGCCCTGGACACGCTCCAGCCCCTCGGGGTCTCTCTTGTCCTGAGGGGCCCAGAGCTGTCCCCAGCACTGGAGGTGCCCCAGCAGTGCCAGCACGGGACAATCCCTGCTCCTGCTGCCCCAGTTCTGCCCCAGGCCAGGCTGTCGCGGCCTTTGGCCACCTGGGCACAGGGCTAGCGAGTGAACGCTGCCCATGGAGGGCACAGGAACCTTCCCCACGCTCAGCTCCCTCTGACTGCGTTTGGCTGTTTCAGCACGTTGGGTTCGCCAGGTCCCTCAAACCCAGCCCTGCTAACACCATATGAAAATTCCTTGTAATTCAGCTGCATATTTTTGTTTAGAACCATTTCAAAAAGCTAAATTTAGTTGTTGTTTGCAAGTATTCGTTCAACAGTTTGCACAAATACTCAAGACTGATTCCCAGACTTCACACTTGGCTTTTTGCTTCGTTTCCTTCTGTGTGTTTAACTCTCCTGCACCCGCTCCCTCCCGCTGGCAACACAAGATGGAAGTTGGATGACTAAAATAAATTCCAAGAGAATTGGTGCTTTTGATCTGTACCCCAAAGCCAGCAAATTCACAGAAACTTTGGAAGTTTTAAATATTTTCACAATGACCAAAGAACAGTAGAACCATAGAGGAAATCAATAAAGTGCTCCTGGAGGTAAAACTAGTTTTTAAATATTATTTTAATATCTTCGAGGAGGAAAAAAAGGTAATAATTCCAATTCGCTTAGGAATTCTCAGGTAATAATCTCTAATACAGCTGCATTTTACTTTTTCTCCTGTAGCAAAAATACCACAGAAATAAGGACACCAGTTTCCTCCTGTGCTGCAGCACAAACCCTTCCAAGGAGCACCCAGCCATTGCTCAGTGTTCTTCAAAAGAGTCTCAAGTTGCCTAAAATTTAAACAAACAACCCAAGGTGCCCTAATAATTTGTCAGCTTTAGTTTTCAAAGAGCGGTTTCTGATGGTTCTGCAGAAGTTGTGTAAAAGAGCTCACCCAGACCAATCCCACTGGATCATCAGTTACAGCCTGAAAAGGCTTTGCAAAAGGCACTTCCTGAAAATTCCAGTTGGAAAAGGGGTGGTGGGTGCAGATAAGTCAAAGGATAAATCTCAGAAAACACAGACCCAGCACCCTGACATTTTAAAAGGAAAGTTTCTGTCTGTCTCCTTTGTATTATTCCTTATTATTATTTAAATCTTTCACATGTGAAAAATGAAAATAGTGATTTTATCAAGCACTGGAATCCACAGAAATTTCCTTTTAAGTGTCTCTGTCACCAATGGCTTTGGAATTCCTGACACAAAGGTGGGGTTTTTTGTTAATAGGATTGAAAGCAAATGCCAAAATCTCCATAAAATGCATTTTCCATTTTCTGCATAATCTATGACACAGCCACATACAGAAGTGTGCAGTAAAATATGAAATGATTTCCCATACTCCCAAACCTGGAGAACCCTGCTGCACTCCCATCTAAGCTGGCACCTCTAGCTGTAAGGCAGGAATTCTGTTAGCACAGGAACCAACAGATCCTCACTTGCACAGATTTGAGTCCTTGCCTGATCAGAGGTTTCAGATTGACAGAACAAGGCTGCAGAACACGCTCAGCCCGTATCAGACAGCACAAAACATAGATAATAAGGGATTCTCAAAGGAGGAGCGAATCCAGGGGTGCCTATTTATAAAACGCAGGCTCTAATTACTCGGCTCGCAGCACTGGGAATGTCGCTGTGCTGGATTCTGTCCTGCCTGAGAGGATTTGAGTGGTGCCACATCCCCCCGCAGTGAGATGCACACAGAAGCCAGGAGGCAGGAGCTGCTTCCACCTCGTGCCCATCACTCACAACCATCCAGGCTGGAAAAGCCCTCTGAGACCTTCGAGCCCCACCGTCCCCCTGCACTGCCACGGCCACCACTGCCCCATGTCCCCAAGTGCCACATCCACACGGCTTTTGAATCCCTCCACAGGCAGGGACTCATCCCTGCCCTGGGCAGACAGCTCCTTTTGAGCAGGAAGGCTCAACAATTCAGGAGAAAATAAAAATCACAGAATCGCGGAGGCTGGAACAGACCTCCAGGATCACTGAGTCCAGCCTGGGACTGAGCCCCACTTTGTCACCAGCCCAGAGCACTGAGTGCCATGTCCAGGCATTCTCTGGACACCTTCTGGGACAATCAGTCCAGCACCACCCCGGGCAGCCCCTGCCAATGTTTAACAACCCTTTCTATGGACAAATGGTGAACAATTCCTTCTTTAGCCTCGACAGAGGCCGCAGGACAAGCACTGCTGTCCCAGCACCTCCTAAAGCAGCTCTTTTAACCCAAGAGCAGCACAGAAACGCTGCACTCACACAAAACGTTCCCTCAAAACCCAGCCCCTGCTGCCCGACGGAAGCACACACGTGGCTTTGGCTCCAGCAGCCCCGGCAGGGTAGCCCTGCGCCCAGCACAGGCCTCTCAGCTAAACTTTAGTTGTATGTGGGTGAACGAAAACATTTTCTTCACCATATGGTGCAGGATGAAAATAATTGCCAAACGCCAGCAGCTCGCTAATATTGGTGCCAAAGGCAGGGATAATGCTGTCAGCTCCCTCAGCCCACAGCTCCCTATTTTAAGACGTGCGAGCGAGCGCAGTTTGAAAACATCCACCGGGAGCTCCGGGCTGAAGAACTCTGCAAAGTCCCAGATTCCCCACACGCAGGGGAACTGTTGGGGTGTTTCACTGTTCAGGAGTCTCTGATTCACAAAGGTAAAGACGAAGTTTGCTGAGCAAAGAATCACAGAATTGTTTCTCTTGGAAAAGCCCTCCCAGCCCAGCGAGTCCACCCTGTGCCCAGTGCCCACCTTGTCCCCAGCCCAGAGCACTGAGTGCCACCTCCAGCCCTTCCTGGGACACCTCCAGGGATGGAGACTCCAAATCTCCCTGGGCATTTCCAAGACCTGACAACCCTTTCCATGGGGAAATTCCTCCTGGTGTCCACCCTGAGCCTCCCCCGGCCCAGCCTGAGGCCGTTCCCTCTCCTCCTGTCCCTGTTCCCTGCGAGCAGAGCCCGACCCCCCCCGGCTGCCCCCTCCTGTCAGGGAGTTGTGCAGAGCCACAAGGTCCCCCCTGAGCCTCCTTTTCTCCAGGCTGAGCCCCTTTCCCAGCTTCCTCAGCCTCTCCTGGGGCTCCAGCCCCTTCCCAGCTCCGTTCCCTGCCCTGGACACGCTCCAGCCCCTCGGGGTCTCTCTTGTCCTGAGGAGCCCAGAGCTGTCCCCAGCACTGGAGGTGCCTCAGCTGTGCCAGCACAGGGGGACAATCTCTGCCCTGGTCAAGAGTTGGCTTTCAGCAAATCTCAGGGAAAGAAGCAGTGAGTGATAGCAGGTGAGCATGCTGCTGCCCCAGGAATGACATCTTCTGGTGGTCGCTGTTCTGCAGTGGGGAAACCTCCTCCCTGCTGGGGCCACAGAGGAAGGAATTGCCACAGTTTGCAACTGTCCACCCTGGAGCCAAACCAAAGCACTTCCTTTACGAGTGTGGTGAATTACCTAAAAAAGTGCTTTTCAAACATTAGGAAAGGGCACAAGCACCTCTCCAAGGATCTCTGCAGCATGCACAAGGCCACGTTAGAGCCCACAGATTTTATATGCAATGTATCTCAAACTTACAGAACAAACCACACTCGTTCCTCCAGTGGTTTTCAGCCTGGAGATGTGCAAAACAGGCATTACCAAAACTGAGGGATTTTAAATCATTCCCTAAGCAAGACATGCCACATTTACAGTGTCTTGGTGGGGATCCCTCGCTGCAGTCAGAGTTTATAACTCGGACAAGGCAGGATGCGTTGTGTCAAAACTTAACAAGTGTGAACAATCTGCGGACCCGTGCTCAGCAGCCCAGATCAGCCCTTCCCGGCAGGAGTGCATGTATTCAGCAGGGAGCAGTTTGCCCACGCAGCCTCCGACATCTCACGCGAACGTTGGGGCCCGGGCAGAGCCCCGCGCACGAGGGCCGGGAGGGTGGGGACAGGGCCTGTGAGCACAGGGGACAGAGCAGCAAAGCCAGGACCGGCTCCTCCCGGGACCTGGGGAAAGCCTCCCCTGCCCTTATTATTGCCACGAGGGGATCCCATCCCCATTTTACAGCCAAGAACACAAATGAAAGCGCGAATGAAGGGTTTTTCTGTGCTGGGGTGTGACACGCGCGTTCCTTTGGGACAGAGTCACCTCCAGCATGTTGTCACAGCATCCCTTGGTTGTTTCCTTTTAAAGCACCCTGAAGAGAACAGGAGTTGTCTGGAAAATTGAGGCCTTGCCTCAGTCACATCATAGAACCCCAGGACGGGCAAAGCTGGAGCTGCCCACAGTGGTCACCTGGTCCCAGCTCAGCAGGCTCATTCCAGAGCACAGGATCGTGTCCAGATGGTTCTGGAATATCTGCATGACGTGAAATGAGTTTTTGAAGGGGGGGGGAGGGATTTTTGCTCTTTATTTTTGGAATGCAGCACAGTGGTTGGAGGATACAAAGATCGCTGATCACAGCACATCAAACAAACCAAGCTGATAAATTGATTAATGTGCTGACTTCATATTATCCCATTCTGTTTTCTGTTTGATTTACATGTATAATTTACTTACTCATTTAATCTCATTAATAAAATATCAGATGGGGAGGCTGTGTGGACTGCATGTTTTCTCCTAGGGTGCTGAGATTAAAAACCTGAGGAATCTCCAGACAGTGCCTTTGTAAATCTCAGAGCAATGCTACAAAGCCATGCCTTATAGCACTTCCATAATTGATGCTGGAACCACAGCACTGCTGGAGTTTATAGGAAACAACATTTGCATATCAGTCACTTCTTTTGACTAACAACAGGGCTGGGGAAGCTGTGAGTGGTGGGTAGAGAGCAGCATCAGAAAGGTTCATCAGTGTTCCGAAAAATCAATCTCTGCTTCTCACAGGGCTGGGAAGTGAAAAGGCACCTGGACATTTGGAGGCAAAAATGAGAATGGCATCAGAATCCCAGGAGCAGTGAGGCTGGAAAATGCCTCCAGGATCACCGAGTCCAAGCTGTGCCTGATGCCCACCTTGTCCCCAGCCCAGAGCCCTGAGTGCCACCTCCAGCCCTTCCTGGGACACCTCCAGGGATGGGCACTCCAACCCTCCCTGGGCAGCCCCTGCCAAGGCCTGACCACCCTTTCCATGGGGAAATTCCTGCTGATGTCCAACCTGAGCCTCCCCTGGCCCAGCCTGAGGCCGTTCCCTCTCCTCCTGTCCCTGTTCCCTGCGAGCAGGGCCCGACCCCCCCCAGCTGCCCCCTCCTGTCAGGGAGTTGCGCAGAGCCACAAGGTGCCCCCAAGCTTGGCCATTATTAGTGAAAATGGGTGAATAAATGAAAATAAAGTCAACTTCAGCCATGCTCGTGGTCAAAAACAGAAAGGGAATTTCACAGTCACGTTATCAGAGACCAGTTATCCTTCCAAACACAGAAAGGTTTGTGCAAGAGGAGGTGAAACAGCAGAAAAAACACAAACTAACCACTGCAAAGTGGGATTTATCTCCCCCATCTCAGAGCAGCACCACACAGCTCGGCGTTTGAATATTCCCACTCCATCCTCAGAGTGGCATTTGAAAAAGAACCTGTACCTGTCAAATAAATTGAATAACCACAAGAGATGACCCCCAATCCACTGGGAGATGATAGACTTCTAAAATAAGCTCCATTCCTCACAGGAGCACACCTTGCTGCTGCCCACACTCGTGATTTCTGGGACACGAATTATCCACACGCAGCGCCTGCACACACAAACACACTCCGTGCACACACATTCAGCAGACACAGCCTGAACAAATTTCCTTCCTGCGCAACAGAGCCCACGACTGGGGGTGGCAGACACAAAGTGATCTGGTTCAAAGGCTACACTGGGAAGAGAAACTTTCCAACAGCCATTTAAAACTCTGATTTTCAGGTATTCCAAAACCTGCTTAAAGATCAGCTCTAAGACCTGCCCACGAAACACTCATTTGCACATTTTAAAATACTAATCCAAATCAGAGCAACATTAAATGACTCAGTCAGATATTATTGCCCCAAAAGCAAGCACCTGGTGACTTACCTAGAATTTTTTTAATTACAACTTTTTCAAACTGGAATCTCAATAAAATGCCTGACCTTAGCATGAAAAAATGTTTTACATCAAGCATAAGTCTATTTATTAAACTTTAGCGGGTTTTTATCCCCTTTTTTAAGCCAGTGAGGCTGATGGCCCCAGCCCTGTTTGTGGTTTTGTGCCCACCCACTGTGAAGAGTTTGCAGCCGCCTGACTCCAGTCAGGTTGGACACAAAGACAGAGATCTAAACGAGAATTTGTTGCTATCAACATGATGAAATTAAGGAACCAGAGACGCTCCATTAGTGCCCCACTGGAGAGAGATCGTGCAACACGAGCGTGTCCTTTATCAGCCACCAGGAATTCAGTCCTGAAATGCTGAGTCACAGGACATGGGCAACAAAGAAATTAAATCTGCATTTAAAATAATTAAAAACCAGCTATGTCTGAGAATCTAAGATGTCCCGAGGTAGGTCACGCATGTGGGACATATCAGACACGTCCAAAACTTTCTGGGATGGTTTTACTGCTGCTGGCCTGGTTCCTGTCGTGCCTTTCCACAAGGAACTGGGATGCCCACAGAAATCTTTCCACGTAGGTCCTGGCAGGTTTTTCAGCACTTGAACCAGTCTGTGTCATCACCATTTATATTTTTCCAACTTTTGCTATCTATTTTCAGTCCAAGCCCCCATCCCATGGCCCAGCACTCAGACCTGCAGCCCCCACCTCGACGCTGCTGCCCCAGCTCCAGGTGTTCCCACCTGCACAGGCACAGACTGGATGGCTTCAGGTACCAAAAATAGCAGCACCTGGGGTTCTTAACCAGAGACTCGTGGATTTAAATGAGAAGGGATATTCAGATTCAGCATTCACTGCACCTGTTTGGCTCTCAGAAAGAACTCCTGGGTTTCATGGCCAGAGTTTTTGGAAAGCATCACGATAGAAGGATGAACTTCCAGCACAAAGAGTCAACTCTGGTACACAGCTGAGCTAAGTCCAGAATCAAGTCTGAACTAAGTCTAATCAAGAATAAAGCAATGATGATAAACTCTAAGCAGCAATGTAATTTTTGGGTGTATAGGCAGAGATGTTCTACTGGTGTACATGCACAAGGCTGAAGTGTTTGTGTCGGACACATCAACAAGAAAAAAAAAACATTTTAAACAATGCAAAAATATTATTTTAAATAATCTGGAACATAATTTCAATCCTTAATTGAAATCCCAGAACCGGTTGTGGTTTCTCTGTGCACAAGAAAAGGCAGAAGGATGAGCAACTACAACGACTGCCAGCAGCGTTTGACCCCTCCAGGAAACAAACCACAGGAAAGTGATAGGAAGTGGGTTTGCCCAGAGCAAAAATGGGGAATTGATGTTCAAATCCTCATCATTTGCTAGTAATTAGTCATAGCAGCTTAAGACAACACGTCTCATACAAGAGTAATGATGTGTCACTCCCTTCCCAGAGGTGCCGACACCCAAGGACGTTTATTGGTGACATTGCAGCAGGCAGCACCACGCCCCGGGAAAGCCGCAAACCATTGCACGTGGCAGGGAAAACCACGGCAGGCAGTGGAGGGGATGTGCCCAGCCCTGGGTTTACTGCCCTGGTCAGAGCTCCCCACGCCAGGGTCGGGCAGAGTCACAAACCCCGGTGCTGGAGCCGAGGAACGAGGTTCTGCTGATGCTCAGAGCCCCGGGAGGCCGAGTCCCTCTCCAGACTGTTCATTTAGGGCAGGAAGATCCAGAGGAGCTCTGGGGACCAGGCCCAGCTGGGCACTGAGCTGTAGCTCCTGTCTGAAGGGGCTTTTGTCCCTCAGCCAAAGCACTGCCTTCGCTCAGTGCCAGCATCCCTGCTCGGGGGGGGACGCTCCGTGGGGAGCTGCCCTGCTGACAAACCCCAGCTGAAGGATTTGGGAGCTCCCGAGCCAGTCTGGGATTTATGGAAAGGCAGGGTTGCTCTGGTCTGGGTCCCAGGGTGGACCCGATGCTCCTGGAGGGCTGTCCCCACCCAAAGGCCCTGTGACGGTCACCAGTGACCCTTTGGGGTTGCTGCAGGACAGCCCCAGCTCGTGGCTGTCCCTGCAGGAGCCTGGGGATGCTCCCGAGCTGAGCACGTTCCTTCTCCGCCTCTCCTCACAAACACAAAAAAAGAATAACATTTGCCATTTACATTCCGCTAACAACTCACTCAAAATAAGCAGATCAATCACATATAATTAAGTTGTCAACCCTTAATATAGGGTGCTGCACTACTTTAAAAAAAGCAAATATAAATACCAAAGCAAAGCAACAGGAAACAAGAAGAAAAGGTCTCACTGATGTTTATGGCCAGCAAAAACCCAGGCCTCTGATTTTCCCCATTATTCCAGTTAAAAGCTGAAATTTAGCTGTTTAATATTTCAGCTGGATAAATCTCAGCCACATTTGAGACATTTAAATCTGCCATTTGTGGATATGTATCTGACCCTTGGCACAATATAATCTCTGCAATATAGTTATGAAATAGAAGCCCAGCCACACCGCCCAGCAGTCAGGGTTACAGAGATTTGAGAAATAAAATCTCTTTTCCAAGGAGCGCAGAGGGTAAATCAATGGGAACAATTTACATGAGCACAAGGCAGCTCCAACATGAAATAGAGATGGCTTGCCCTTTTAGGGAAAATGATTGCTAACAAAAATTGACATTTTGATGAAGATTGTTCCAAATTTTAGTGGCATGTACAGAAAAAAAATGTAATAATTTAAGTAAAAAAAAAAATGTCTCGAGCAGTTGGGAGGGGAGGCCACCCGGTCCACGTGTCACCCTGGGGTCACAGTGGCCTCCAAGCACAGAGGGACTCGGCCCTGGCTGGGGACAGAATCCCAGCGTGGTCAGTGCAGTGCAACTCCTACTGCCCAATTTAATTTGCTGAAGGTTATCAGCTTCCAGCATAAGTGCTGGTTTATTTATTTAATTTTGTTCGGCCCCTGAATGAGGGGTTTTTGGCTGCAATCTCCTTCGCAGGGCTGTATTATGAACCTGTGAATAGGGTTTTCTTCCACACAGCCAACATTATCTGCTGCTGGCTTTATGCTCCAGCAGTCCTTTTTCTTTGTCTTGCATGAGGTGTCTAAAGTGAAAAAAACCTTCACTTTTAAAAAAAAAAAAAATCTTGCTGAAATTATCCTCTCACTTTGATTAGTCCGGGGTCGACATCAAGGAATTGTTTTCCTGTTGCAGAACAGGTGAAGCTGTTTCCTGCCTGGAACTCAGCAATCACCCCTTTGAGCATCCATCCCTCGGGGCACCAACACCAGGCAGGGTCCCTGGGAACACCCCGGAGCTCAGCCTGCAAGGATCGATGCCCAAACACCTCTGGGAGTCAGGGGAGGCTGCTCCTGCCTGTCCCAGGTGCCACTCAGGTTAATATCGAATTAAAATTTCATAAGCCTCCCAGATCCCACAAGGTAGGAGTGTTTGACAGCTGAAGTTCAGAATGGATTATTTTCCCCCCTCAAACTGCAGAAAGATTTTGATCTTTGACATCGACACGTACTTCAAACATGATTAAGTGGCAAAAAATAATCCATCCTTTATTAAGCTTAATGACAAGTTATTTCCTTTCTTTTGATGGAGCACTTATACAGGAAAAAAGTTTCCCAAAATGAAAAAAGTAATATAAAGAATCTGATCCAGTGATTTTGGTTATTTCAGGAAAAGCTGGGAAACGACAGAGTGACTCTTCAGTAAAGCTGTGAACCACCTTAATCAGGAAATACCCCAGCGAGGCAAAACTAAAACCAGGGGAATTAAGCCCAAAGCCACATTCAGTTCAGCACTCCGATAATATTTTCATTGCAGGAATATCCAGTAAGTGAAGGGAACTGTGATTATATTTTTTTGTAATTGTATCTGAAATATGGACCTGTAATTTTATCTCTGGCTCTGCATCTCTGACCCCACAGATAAACCCTGGGCATCAGGGATCCCTCCTGGCTACACTCTGACACAAATCTTGGCTGCTTTGGGCAAACCCCTCCTTGTATTTGAGCATTTTCAGCAGTAACAGGAGAGCCCTTCCAGGGACACCATAGGGATCACATTCCTTTGGGGAATCCAGAGAATCTTTGAAAAGAGATAAATTCTGCAGCTACACCAGGGAAAACAATATAGAAAATAAGAGATTAAAAAGAGCCATTAATAACACGTAGATAAATAAAATAAGATCACAGCACTGTCACAGATTGTCTTCCACAGAAGCAGCCGGAACAGCCAAGCTGGGACCTGGTCAGGTGGCACAGCTAAGAACAGCTGTTGGAAATTAATTCCATAAAATTCCAGTCTGGTTTGCTGGCTTTTATCGATCAGCACACGGTGTCAGGTGGAGCCTTACACAGCACTCCCTGTCAGCATCACCGCCTTTCGGGAGGCAGCAGGGAGCAAACGCCTCCTTACCTGCACCAGAGCCCTGCGGAAAAGAGCCCTGCCATTCCTGGAGCGGCAACACCACCTTTCAGTGGTAGTTGATGGTGCTTTACTGGTTGAGTTTAGTGGAAAAGAAGGGTGGTGTTAGCTTGGTGCCACTGCACTGCGTGGGTGTTCCAGCATCCTGACCACAGAACCCCAGAGGGGTTTGGGGCGGAGGGACCCCCCCATGGCAGCAGGGGTGGAACGGGAGGAGCTTTAAGGTCCCTTCCACCCCAAACCCCTGTGGGGTCTGTGAAAAGCCCTCGGGCAGGGGCATTTTTGGAACCCCTCCACAGGAGCAGCATTTTTCCCAAGCCCACTCTGTGGATGGCAAAATCAGGCAAAACGCTTACCTTGACCAAATTCAGATGCAGAGTCTGGGTCAGCTGAAACTAAAACTCTTTCCAAACCACAGCTCTGAGTCATCAAATCCATCACCTTATTAAAAATATATTCAATTGACAGATTTTTTAGCAAGCAGGTGGAGTTCTTTCTAGCAAGCTAGGTTTGATTTTTTTATTGGCAGTCACCCTGTAAGCTGCTTATTTTTGCTATAGACATCATTTCTTTGTCTGCATGCCTGTTAGTGACTGGCAAGAGACTTTTCCTTTAAATGATTTTGCTGGAAGTGCACTGTGAATAATTGATTGGTTGTAGCCAGATTGACTTGCAGCCTCGCTCGGTGCTACCTGCTTAAAATATTACAAACCCCAGAAACATTTGCTAGCCAGAGGCAATGCAATATGTGCAGATCCCGTTTTGCCTGCAGCCATAACACTGTAACCAGACAGTTAAAAGACATTTTAGGGGAAAAAAAATCCTCCTAATAAGCAGCTGTGTTTCTACCTACTAGATATGGATGATTTTGCTTGTATCTCCAAAAATCATCTCTGTTTTGTTTTTCCTTCAGGACTGACACAAAGAGTTGTGACACAGCGTCAAGAGTTGACAACAGGCTTTTCAAGGGAGCCTTTGATCATTTAAAGCCCTGGGAGTTGTTGCACTTCTCCTGTGACATTTATCTTTCAACTCCTTCTCGCCAGATGAGCCCTGATCGGAACAAGACTTAACGGATCCGGACGTGTCCTTCTTTGAGCAGTCTTTATGCACGATCCATTGGAAACAGTTTTTCACACTTGGATTTACCCATTTCCACGTGTGTCACTTGCCAGAGCAGCTGTGGCTGCCCCTGGATCCCTGGCAGTGCCCAGGGCCAGGCTGGACACTGGGGCTTGGAGCAGCCTGGGACAGTGGAAGGTGCCCCTGCCCTGGCAGGGGTGGCACCGGATGGGCTTTGAGGTCCCTCCCAAACCATCCCATGACTGATTTGTGGTGGAAGGGATGGGGGAAATCCAATACTGGCTCCATTTCTCAGCCAAACACAAACACACCAGCAAACCACAGGAAAGGTCACCAGAGCTCCATCAATAATCTTCTAAATACATCTTGGCTGAAGAGGTGCTCCAAGAGCAACAGAAAGCAGCAGCACAGGTGCAGCAAATGTGAAATAACCATCCAAAAACCTGAGCCTGGGGGTCCTGGGGAGCAAACAAGCCACAGTAATTCAGTGCCAGAACTTTTTCAGGAGGAACAGCCAATCAACCAGGGAGATAAAAACCTAGAATTGTCATTTTCCTGCTTCCTGCAAAGAACTTGGACAGACTACACAGAAAATTGTCTTTGTCTCTAACCCTGACTCCATCATTTAAGCTATTCTTAATTCCAGCAGGCTTGCTGGGAGCCCTCAGTTCCTTCTGAGCCTTCAGCAGGTGCTTCAGCCTCATCTTTTCAAAACACAATGTGAGTCCTGAAAAAGACCCTGATCCTTTAAAACAGGAGATAAAAAATTGTCCCTGCATTTATAGACATAGTTCTTTCCCCTTTATCCACAATCTCAACCTGAAAAGCAGCAGCACATGAGGAGGTTGTGGCATCTCCAAGGATGACTTGGTTGCCAGTGTTGCCCCCAGCACAGAAGAAAACAGGAGGGGAGCTGTGAGGGAAAGAGGGGGAATCTGTCAGAACCCACCGGGATCCCAAAGGAACATTCCTGCAGCTGTGAGCACAGGGGCACCAAGGCTCTGAGGAGAGGAACTGGGGGCTGTTCCCCAGCACGGCTGGAGCTGAGGACATCGGGTGCTTCCATGCAGAGACTGCGGGGTAAAGCCAAGATACCCCTGCGAGCGCAGACCCGTCAGTCACGGGGCACAGCTCAGACACCAGTGGCAGAGGTAAAAGCATTTGGGTGCCACACGTGGGCAGGTTGTGCCATCAGCACCAGAAAATCGCCCACATTTGCATTCGTGGTGGGGTGACTGCCTCTGCACAGCAGCTTCGGGGTGTGCACAGCACTGAAATTCAGGAGCCAGGGCTGCTCCTACTACACAAGGTGGAAACAAATGTGATAATCCAAATAAATCACTTAATGAGATGGAACAAAGACTCAGATGAAGGCTTACAATTAAATACCGTTTAATTATTTTAATTAGGGGGAAAAAGAAACCAAATCCCTTGGAAAAGAAATTGCTGTGTCCCTTACTGGTGCCTGCAGCACCTGCAGAGCTGCTGCCGAGCTCAGCAGGTTTGGTGACACCAGGGCTGCCACAGCAGCTCTGCCTTGCGGGGAGCCTTTGGGGGTGGCTTCACACAGGTTTTATCTCAATGTGTAATACTTCCTAACAAAACATCACAAAGGCTCCCAGGCAGCCTGGCACAGACCTGACAAACCCCAAACAGGTCACTCTTGGTGGACTCCAAGAGGGGTTACTGACCCAAAACAGCCAAGGAATAGCCCAGGCAAAGATTCACGAGAACATAAACTGGGTCCTTGGCCACAGAAAATTAACACAGCAGATAAATGAAAGCATTTAAATACATGAAAGTTTGAACAGCACTTTTCAGCTGAGGACAATCTGCTTTCCTACCACACCCACAGAGCAGAGCCAGAGTACAACTGCTAATTCACATCCTTCACCCATTCATTTCGGGGTTTAAATGCTGCCCTACAAAACAGTCTTGGGGGAGGAGGAGATGCTGAAATAAAGAATCAGGATTTTATACAAAACCTTCAGAAAAAGAAGGCCAAGAGTGACTCATAACAACCTGCAGAGGAAAACAGGGTGAGCTTTCCACCAGTGTGCTCCCAGGGTATAAAATACAGCCCAAAGAATGATCCAGAGCAGAGAAACTTGCTCTCTTCAGAGTATTCCTTCAGCCGGTGGAGGCAGAAATCTGGCTTGATTGTTAACAGCAGCAAGATAAGTATTGGACAGAAAACATAAGCCTACAAAGACTTCCCCCTCCCTGTGCCCTCTAAATCTGGATTTTGAGCAGCAGATGTAATATAAAGCCACCATTACCTTTTCTTATCAAAAGAAAGATTAAAAGCCATGTTTAATAAAACCTATTCCTAAGAGGAGTAAATGAATGATTCACTCCTTGATTTACTGCCCTGCATTCCCGGTTGTTTTGTCCTCTCTTGTTTTTCCCCGCGTGGATGAAGAACAACACATTTGTAATGACCTGCATTTGTCTGGGCAGGCACAAACCTGCTGTTGTTTTCTCCTGATCCTCCATGGGTTTGCTCAGTGAGCAATGCAGACCTTCGGAAGGAATCACACCCTCCCCGTGTGAGTCCCTGTGCCAGGGATTCCTCCACAGCTGGGCTGGGAAACTCCCTCAGGGCCACTTCTGGCCAGGACTGGCAGAAAGGCACAAGCAGAGGGTGGCAGCCGGGCCATGTCACCGCCTCACCCAGAGCAAAACCCGGGGACACAACGCCCACCCGGGCTGGAGCCTGGACACGAGAGCAAACAGCTGTGCAGGCATCCCAGCGGGGTGAGGGATGGGCGAGAGCCGGACCTGCCCTCCTGCAGCAAAGGGAGCCCCTCGGGAAGCTCCTGGTGCACCAGGGAGGAGCAGCAGCCACTCTCAGCTCCCGATTTTGTCCCCGTCCTGCCGAGGGCAGGGGACGGTGGGAAGGAAGGAGAAGGACAGCGTGAGCCCATGGAAGGCTCAAACCCAGACATCGCTGCCTAAGCTTTAGTGAGGGTTACATGGAGCACAGTGGAAGGGGGTGACACGAGCCGGGCACCTGAGCCGGGCACGAGAACCTGCAGTTAAATGCACTGGCTTGAGCTAAAGGGAAAAATGCAGGAGAGCCCAGAAGCCCCCACCTTCAATCCAGCACGTCTTTCCCATGAAACCCCCGTTAAACCCCCCGAAGGAGGGACAGTGACTGCCCAGGGAACAGCACCGGCTGCCAGCCGGCACCCCCGACACCTGGGCGGGGGGAGCCTGCGGAACACGCACAGGCAGCGATGGAAGCAGCACTGCAGGGCCCTGGAAAGGTGGATGGAGAGCTGGACACATTTACCAAATGCAGAATTGAGTCAGTGCTGTGGCAGCTCTGCCAGGTTTACCCCCTTCTCACCTTCTCCTGCGATAAGCCAGGCTGTCCCTGCAGAGATAAGAACTGGCACACCCAGCCCATGAGATCAGAAGAGATAAGAACTGGCACACCCAAACCACGAGAGATAAGAACTGGCACAGCCAGCCCACGAGAGAAGAAGAGATAAGAACTGGCACAGCCAGCCCACGAGCACAGGCTGGCTGGGGCTGGAGCTGCTCCATCACCTGCAATGTCCCCACCACGGAGGGAGAGGAGAGTCACTGAGTGCCAGCTGTGGGTTTGTTTTCCAAGGGCCCAGGAACACTTTGTGCACATCCAGTTCAGCTCCAGGCACTTCGGGGCGAGTGACACAGCTCAGCTGGAAGGCCAGGGCAGAGCCCAGGGTGGGGCATCGGCATCCCCCAGGCTCCAGGAACCTGCCCAAGGCCTCGCTCACCGTGGGCACGAGGGAAGCCCTGGGGTGGGGACACCTCCACCTGCATCTCTTGCCAAAGGGACAACCCGAGTCCACCACAAGCTTCAGCTCCTGGTTTGGAACCAAAGCAGCTGAAAAGAAGCAATTCTTCAAACACCAGCAGTTATTTCTTCTACTGTTTTGGGGAGTTACACAATTTCAGTAAAATGCAAGAGACTCCCCTTTCCCATTACCCTGTTTGCAATATTAACTTCATTTTCACTTCTGTAACACCAAAAGCTTTTAACAAGAGTGTTTAACATCAGCAGAATCAGCTGAGCATCCTCCAGAATTTTCAGTGAAAACACATCTAAAAGCAGCATACTGGGACCTCTACTCGGGGAAAAAAAAAAACCACCTAGCAATAGATAAGTATTATTTATTTCCCAAAATGGGTTTGAAGAAAAAAAAGATTTTATCTGGATCACCAAATGTAATTTAGCCTTAGACAACTAAAGTAGGCTTTTAGTTCACATCAGCTTTGGAGGGAAAAGCTTCAGCAACCTGAAATGGATTTGAACAAATCCCCATGAATGATGAACACGTGAGGAAGGGATTGCAATTATCACCCAAGAGATAAAACAAAGATACTCCAGAAGATACAGAATGAGGGGCAATCAGTAAAATTATCATGAGGCACCAATTTGAATCTCGGCACATTTACATCAACTGTCAGAACAAGGTGATCCAATCCAACCACAGGTACAGGTGGGAATCTGCAGGTAAAGGGAACAAATTTGGGGGAAGTTCTAAAGCTCTCCACTGCTCTTAGTTTTCCTTGGAATGAAACATGTAATTTTTATTTTTTTTTTAACCTGAAGGCTTATGATAAGCACAGATGTGTTACTCCGTGGGAAAAACAGCTGGAATTTTATTAGCCAGAAGATGAAACGGAGATCACGGATACAAATCCTTTCACTTGTACGCAGGCAAGCCCAGCACTCCAGTCAACACTGGAGCAGCACCCTGCCCTGGGAATGCTCCTGTCCGTGTGCAGGGAGGACTCAGGGGCTGAAATCCAGTAGGATTGTTCAGAGTTCCTGATAAGCTGGAGAAATCCTGTTTATCGGTCCTGAGCTACTGCACAGCCCAGGCGTGTTCAGAGCAGAGGGGAGATCCAAAGGGAACCCACGATCCGTGGGCCACGAGCCTGCCCGGGATCCAGAACAGAGCCGTGCAGGGGGATAAGGAGCTGCTGGAAGTCCTTGATGTTTCTGTCAGTTCCAGTTTCAGACCAGAGGGATTTTTGCTGTGTGCTGGGAGCACAGGCTGAGCTGCCCCGAGTGCACAATTACAGATGAGAACACAAAGCGCAGGTCAAGCTCTCGGGGGACTTCAAGGAAACCAGCCCTTCCGGGGGCTCTTGCTGAATTCATGATCCCAGTTCCATAAACTGTATGTTATAAAGTCACGTCCAAATAATGAATATCTTGGCACACCTTCACGCAAATTAAATACAGCAAAATTGCACTAGGCCATTCCCATTGCTGCAGCTCAACCCTCTCTGTCCAACATTACTCCTAAAGCCGTGAGACAACACCTCATCACCACAGAGTAAACTCACCCACTCAGACCTCAGCCCTTGTGTGGGCCTTGCTAGGTACCACTGTTCCCAATCCACTTTGGGATTCACAGCCCACTCTGGCAGCACTTGAAGGCCAGAAACACAAAAAGTTACCAGACATTTTAAGTTAAAAAAAAAAAAAGAATTATTTATCAAAGCAACATCGAAGAGCCATTTCAAAGCACCCTGTGGACAGAGTTATCTTTCATGCAGGGACTTGTCAGGTGGGATAACCCAGGCAAGTTTCCTGGGTGTTATCAGCTGCAGGAAAGCTCAGGCAGCTCTGCAGCAGCTCCTGGGGTGTTCCAGCCTGATTCACCCCATCACACCAGGATCCTCTCCCAAGGAGGGAGGAAGGCAGCACCTGGGTCCTGCTAATGGGACTTTTTTCCCCCTCCCATCCCACAAACTCAGGAGAAGGGGGTTAAGGTCCTCAGGACTGTGAGTCCAAAACTGCACCTTGCCAAGCAACCGCTGTCCTCTGCAGAGCCACAGCCACTGGGCTCTCTTCTGACTTTTCCAAACAGTTCTCTTTGAATTAAGAGTGTTTTCCCATAACCAGGTCACCTCCTCACTTGTAGTAATGGTTTGAGTAACTTTTAGTAGTTCAGAGGGGCGGTAAGTTCCGTGGATACCATTTATTCATCTTAGATTGATTAAACCATTAACCGTTAAATACTTGCTCGTTAACTACTCGGTACCAAGCCACATGGAACTCCCGACTGAGCTGGACTGGAGGCTTTTTTTCATGGAAACAAAGTGGTTTTGCTAGTAAAGAAATGAAGCATTTGATGAGTCAGCCTACACCAATGTGGGAGGCTTTTCTGTAATTCATTCACTGAGCTTCCTACATGCCTTCCTTGGGAGAGACAGTTGGCAGTGCTGGGCAACAGTTGGACTCGGTCTTGGAGGGCTTTTCCAACCTCAATGGTTCTGTGATCCCACTGGAATCTCTTACATCTGCCTCAGGGGCAACACCATGCTCAATAAAAGCAGAAGAACCTCAAAGCCAGGCTCACAACCTGGATCAACAGCCCAAACAAATTAAATTTAATTTCATGAGGTCTTAAAATTGCCACATAAAAAGCACATCTCATGCTTTCCTCTCTCCCATTCTCCCTTTTTTTGGGTAATGGTTACATCCACAGCCAGCAGAGCTGCACAGCCACAGAGTTCATGATGAAGAGCTGTGCCTGGCAGAGCCTTGCACCCAGAGAGGGACTGGACAGGATCAAAGCAGCAGCAGCATTTGGATCACAGATGCCATGGAATATTTTTACAATTACAGCTGATTTAATGCAAGATAAATAAGGCTTTAGAGACACTTTTACATCCATTGGTTCATATGAAAAGGAGCGAACATGAAAAGATCTATTTAATTGCCTTTGCATTTTAAAGTGTAGGTTACAGCAATTAATCAGCGGGTGCAGACATGAAAGTGCCCCAGTGGCTGTGTCAGTGCAGCCCTCGTGCTGCAGCAGCGTGGGGACAGCTCTGAGCACGGTCCCTGGGGAGCCCCAGGGTCACATTTAGGAGCTGGAAACGAGGCACGATGTCACTGTCACTGATGCCATCCCCCAGGAGCACAGGACACACAAACACCCACGAGGAGAACCAGCCTCAAACCCCTCCAGTTTTTGTGTCTTCTCTTCAATTATCCCTCACTGCTGCGCACACAGCCCACACCGAAGCCTTGTCCCACCTGAGCCCCTCACCTGTGTCCAGGTGCACCCCCGGGCCTGCAGCCCTTTGTCCACCCCAAGCCACAGCAGTGGCCTTCTGGACACGGTGCTCCAGGCCAGGCTGGACAGGGCTCGGAGACCCTGGGGTCATGGAAGGTGCCCCTGCCCGTGGCAGGGGGCGGCACCGGGTGAGCTTTAAGGTCTCTCCCCCCCCAGACCTTTCTGGGATTTTATGAAAGCACAATTACACCAGAAATTAGACCACTCTGATTCAAGAAAGGAAAAATGAGTCCTGCAGCATTTTCTTTTTTATCATCCCAATCCCATATCAGGATTTCCAACTGAACAGTCCATTTTGACCCACAGAAGAGGCTTATTTTCCACAAGCCTCTCCCCTTCTGCCATCAGTGGAGAGGAAAGGCAGCCATCCCTCCAGACTCCTTCCAAGAACTCGAAAGGATAACAGGGAGCAGCTCCACCCTGGACATGGCACCTCAGGGCTCCTTCTCCTGCCAGGCTCAGAGGGACCCTGCTCCCCCCTTTCCTCTGCCACGTGCTCACCTGACCCCAATCCCATGAGAACAACGCACTGGCTGCCCTTTGAAGTAGTTGGCAAGTACTGATAACTAATTGCAAAAGTACACTCCTTGCAGTTAATTAATAGCATGAGTAATTGCAAGGCATTTCTAAGTGTCATAACAGCCTGGTATTAATGCAATTTATTACTTCACGGCCCCATTTGAAGACGTGGTGTTGGTTACAACAAACATTCTCTTGCCAGAGGATGAATATCCCGTTACTGAAACCATCCCAGACTATGGGGCTGCTCTGGCTGAAGCCTCAAACCAGGCAGCAGCTGCTCCCCAGTGAGAGGTTCAGCACAGCACAGGAGTTAAACCAGACACAGCCCTGCTTTAGGGGAGGCTCTGAGCCGCAGGAAGGCTGAGAGAACTGGGATGGTTCCACCTGCAGAGGAGAAGGGACTGTGGCCCTCCTGCCTGACAGGAGCCTCCCAGAACAACAGAGAGGAAATATTTACTGGGGATGGAGGGGCAGGACAAGGGAGAATGGCGTCACACTGGCAGAAAATAAGTTCACATCAGATTTTAGGAAGGAATTGTTCCCTGTGAGGGTGGGGAGGCCCTGGCACAGGGTGCCCAGAGCAGCTGTGGCTGCCCCTGGATCCCTGGCAGTGCCCAAGGCCAGGTTGGACACTGGGGCTTGGAGCAGCCTGGGACAGTGGAAGGTGTCCCTGCCCATGGCAGGGGTGGCACTGGATGGGATTTAAGGTCCCTCTCAACACAAACCACTCCAGGATTTTACCAAAACAGGTCCCTGATGAGTGTGATCCTGCCAATGCAGACAACATCTGGCTCATTTCAATCCCAGCCCAAGCTGCAGTGGGGCACCAGGAGCCAGGGAAAGGGGAACCACAAACACCTCAAGTACACAACTGAAAACAGCCTGGATCATCTTCATTTCTCTATGCCAAATATGCAAATTATCCTGATCACTACCAAGTCATAAATCTGAGATATGTCAAACTTTGCTACATAACTGAGTGATGATAAGGAGGTGGCTGAACAAGTTCATCCTCTCCAAGCTACACAGAGTTACCTCACGGAGCAGTGGCTGCTTCTGAAAACACAAGGGGCCCATTGTGAAATGCACCCACAGCTGGTTTTGTGTTTGTAGCAGTGTGCAAAACCCTGATTATAATTTTGGGTCTTGTTTTGTCACATAGCTGCTATGCCTGACCTTCAGGAGCAAGTATGGACTTATCATTTAACACAAATGAGATCTAAAATAAACACAGAAAAGAGGGACTTGGGACTGCAGGTATTTCACACCACTTCTACCTGTAAATGGAACATAACACAGATTTGAGCTGCTTGCTGCACTTGGAGTAGACCTCACACCCTTCCCCCAACAGCTGGAAAACAGTGACATTTAAGACAAAGCTGGTGCATGAGGGTAGAAGAAAAGATGTAACAAGGAAAATGATGCTTTCACCTATTAAATAATGGCTTTGGGGTGGTTTATTTTTGTACTTGGATTTCAAATGAAGTAGCTTGACCATTAAAAAAATAAATCAAATTAAATCCCAAATTACCATCCTTCCCCCCACCTTTGGCACCAGTCTCTGGCCCAGAAGTACATTGAGTCCCTCACCTGTGGCCTCTTTCAACATCTGGAACAGCTCTAATGAAGGAGGAAAATTCCTTCTGATCAATGATGTTTGGATAAGAAGAAACTGGTCCCCCTGACCCAGTCACTTTTTAAAAATCCCTTTGTTTCATCTCCCCCTACACTGAGCAAACCCCTCAGACACAGGGTAGAGGAGGGGTGAGATCAGTGAGGCTCCTTTCACACACATTTCAGTATTATGCAGAATAAAAAGCTTTCCCACAGAAATTGTACTAAAACACTGCCAGGCACAGAAGTGCTTTTATCACGTAAATGTTGTAATCACAGAGGTGTTTTGTTCCTTTTCCCATTCCTTTCCCTGCCTGTGGAGAAGTGAACTGAGATTAGCATCGCTCCCATCCCTGATCCCTGCCGGGAGCAGCCCCTGGGGCTCTGAGCTGCAGCGGCCAAGTTCATCAGGCACGGCCGAGCAGGAGACGGGACTGACTCCTACAGATGAGAGGGTTGGATTCATGATCCATCTCATCTGCTCCACCAGCACAAACAGACCAAGCCCTTCTGGCACAATCCATTGCTCACTCTCCAGTGGGCTCCAAACACAAGAAGCGACACCTGCCCAATTAATCACGGAGCTGAGCATCCCCAGTACCTGGGGAGAGGCAAACCCACCACTGCAGGGAGGTTTAATTTAAACACTTGAGTTAAATTAAGGAGTACTTGAAAAACCAGTGGCAGTTGTCCAGTGACAGGTAGCAGCTCATTTCCTGGTTCTTCCTGTGGTTAATTTTTCTGGGAAGAGAAGGCTGTCAGCTCCTGCTGAAGCTGCCCTTACTGAGCAGGAAAATCGAAGGAGACTAAAACCCACTGGCAACCACTGAGATCCCAAATTAGTGTAATTTACACCCTAGAGACACACCCAGGCTTCCCCGCTCGTGTCAAGGTGCTCACTGAGCTCCCTGCACCTGCTCCTGTGTGAGCACAGCACTGATCCCACGGCAGAGCGGGCGAATGCCCCACTCCGTGTTCCTGCTGCACCTCGGGAATTGTCATACTGCATCTGCGGGAGTAAATTTTTTAAGGAGTTGTCAAGTTTAATTGGAGAGTTCACACAGTCCCAGCTCTGGTGCTATGATTTATCCAGCAAGTGTTTCTCTCTCATCACTTTGCACTAACTCACGGAGCTCAATAAAACCATCTGTGAGCAAAGGCACAGGAATTCAGCAAACAGCTCCCAGTGCATCGGTCTGCCCGAGGTTTTGTCTGTACCTTTGGTTGTTTCCTGGGTGTTTGGTTGTGTTTTAAACTTTCCTGCAGTCAGTGTTTGGTGATGCAGATGGAGACGGCTCCAGCCAAGGGGAACCTGCCAACCACCTCTTACTCCTTGTTTTGGGGCACACAAAGGGCATTTAAACTTGGTGGACCCTGCACCCCTGTGGCAGAGAATCCCACTCCCTGCAAGGCACTGCAGGAGAAGGATGGGACCATGCAGCCCCAGATAACCAGTCCCACTTTGGAGGGGTGGGGGTTGTTTATTCATCATCCTTTTGACCAGTAGGTGCAAGAGATTTGTGCAAGAGCCTTTTCTGCCTGGCTGAAGGCCAATGGGACTAAACCTAAAGACTTGGGTGTGCCAAAGCTCCACCTTACGACATAAGCAATGATGATTGCTGCAATTATTCCCTGGAACTGATTTGAATAAGTTTCTGTTATCACCAGATGCAAAAAAGCGATAGAAAACATCCTGAGTTTGGAGGGACCCACAGGATCATCGATCCAGCTCCTGCCCTGCCCAGACACCCCAACAATCCCACCCTGGGCATTGGAGCTGCCCCTCGGGGTGAAGCTGCAGCACCCTGAGGTGTCCCCTCAGTCTCCTTTTCCCCAGAGGAGGAACGAGCCGAGTGCCCTCCTCAGCCACTGCCGGTACACCTTCCCCTGCAGAGCCCTCAGTTTTAAATCATTTAGAGCAGGGCAGTTGCCACCGTGCTCAGAAACGCCGTTCGTGCCCTCCTGGCTGTGCCCAGCCCGTGCCGGGTCGGGGCAGCTCTCTCGGCATTCCCGAGGGTGGTTTGGGCTCTGCTCCCTCCCACCTGCCCTAATGTAGCCCCGGCTTGTTTTGCCTCCAGCACTCGCTACCTGCAGCCTGTAAACTCACAAAGTGCTCGATGAGGTGGCTGAGCCGAGGATTGAGTCATAAAAGCCTTTTGCAGCACTTTACCTTGGAAAAAAACCCCCAAACCTGTCCTAAGTGATCTCCTTGGTGCATTATGCGGCAGTTTCAGGGTGTTAACCCCTCTCTTCCTCTACCGCAGCGAGAGTCAGCCAGGAGAACGACAGGCTCAAAATGCATTTACACAGGGAGAAACTGCTCTTACAAGAGCAAAAGTCACATACTTCAGCCTTTCAAGTATTTAGAGCTCTCATCTGTACATATTTATTCTACTTCCATAAAAACATATGGCTGGAAAGCCATATACCAAACCATAAACATAAAAGTGGGAATTGAAGCCCTCCACTTCCTGCAGCAGTGTGGGAATTACCCCAGCAGAGATGAATATCAGGATATGGATTTACAGAGAATACTGATAATGGGTGCAAATTGTGTTTTACACCAAAGAAATATTTACAAAAACAGCCCTGAGAGTTCATAAAAGTGTCCAATTGCATCCCTGCCTTTGCAAAGCCCCCTTAGAAAGCATAAACTGCAAGGATCAGGACTGAAGGGTTTTCTAGAGTGTCTGGAGATTCTTAAAGAGACATCACAACAGCTTCATTATATTTGATTGTGCCTTAGGGCAAGACTAGATGACTTCAGGCTCGTTTTCAGTGTTTAGCATGCAAAGTTTATGCAATCCAATGGTATTCTCTCATTAACATGAGCAGGAGTTTAAAGGACCTGACCCAGTCTTGGTCAAGTGCTCAGTTTGCAAGAGGAGGAATTGTAAACACACACGCATTTCATAAAGAGAAAAAACCAAACTCCATTACAAGTTCAGACAACTGGCAAACTCACACCCCTGGCAGTGCGCAAGGCCAGGCTGGACACTGGGGCTTGGAGCACCCTGGGACAGTGGAAGGTGTCCCTGCCCATGGCAGGGGCGGCACTGGGTGGGCTTTGAGGTCCCTCCCAACCCAAACCAGTCTGGGATTCCGTGAACTCCCCCCTGACCAGCACCTCCATCACCCAAACGTGCCACTGCCCAGGCCGGCAGGCCCTTGCCCAGGTGAGGAGCTGGTCACCAGGTAGCCACCAGCACAGCTGTCCCCTGCCTGCCTTGGGCCAGCACAGCCCAGGCGTGGCACAGGTGCTCACCAACCCCACAGAGAGGAACAGCCACAGCACTCAGCCCATCCCAACCCCACCACGGACAGAGACACCTCCCAGCAGTGCCTCTGTGCCTTCACAGCAGTGCCCAAATACTGCAAAAAATAATAAAAGGTTAACTCACTCTGAAGATAAAATCTCCTGTAACTTTAAGAAACTCTTCCCTAGATTCCATTCTGATTTATAAACCAATTGACCAGATGAGGAGAAAACCTCCATAACAAAAGAATAAAAATTTCACCATCCAGGAACCAGACTCCCCTCACCTCAATACTTGTGCCCATATAGAGCCAGCAGAAAAATCCATGTCTGACTGTAAGCTCAGCTTGTGCCATTTAACTCCTAACACAGTATTTTTGTACCTTCCTTCCTGCAGCCACTCTTTCAAGGGGCTTTTTGATGGCCATACCTGCAGGAATTTCTGCACTTAACAAAACCACTCATCCCACCCTGGCATCCAGGTTTTTGTTGTCAGCTTCAACCATAAACCTTCACCTGTTTTTCCTTAAGGCAAAGCATGGAGGAATCATTTTCTTAGCCAAAGGGATGACTTAGAAATTACACATTTTATATAAAAATGCATACGAGGAAGAGCTCTTTTCCTGTGACACATTCTCATTTCTCAACATAATTTTGACACTCTTATTCCTGAGTGTAACAGTCTGAAGACATAGATGTGAAGCAGAGCTATAATTAGCACATAATTTGCTCTAAACTTCCTGTTCTAAAATAATGAGATACAGAGATGGAAAAACTGCTGGACTGAGAGAAAGGATAGCAAAGAGCTGCAGAATAACCTCAGTCAGGCTGCTAGCCGTGGAGCAGGTCTCCTCCGGCACGCACGGAGCAGGAATTTGGGAGGTCGGGGTGAACCAGGAGGCTCCAGCAGGGGTTTCCTCCCGGAGCGGCTCCGTTCTAGCCTGTCAGGACCAGCAGCCCGGGGACAGCTCCCGGGCTGGCTCGGAGCGGAGGGATCTGCGCTGCTGCTCCCCCCGGACCCTCACGGTGCAACCGCAGAGAGACTGGGGAGCAGCAAAAACAGCGCTGCACAAACCCCGTGCCAGCCCCAGGAATCCAACACAGAGCATCGGCCTTTCCACCTTCTCTGGCAAAAGCCAGGCTCGTTGGGAGGAACGACCGAAGTGGAGCTGCTCGGGCATTGCCAGCCAGGACAATCCCCTTGGAGACAGAGGGGTCCCACAGCTACGGCAGCACCCTGTGCTCGGCTTGTCACCGGTCTGGGTCCCTCTCTCCATGTCGCATTAATTATGCTAATTCCAGCGGCGCCTGGAGTTCATCAGGTGTCAGACCAGGGAGCAGAGGACGGGGTGTCCTGCGGAGGCCGTGCTCCCCCTCCCCGTGCTGGGGCACACACGGCCTAAAGCACATCGGTTTGGGAGCTGCTGGAAAGGCTTCTGACAGCTCAGCCGGCTCCACAAGCACTCTCTGTGCTGGATAACGGCCTGTTGAAATCCCCAGGCTTGTGACTCAGACCAGTTGTTTACATCTAAATTACTTTTCCTCATTAAGCCCAAACTTTAATTCCCAATATATTAAACTTGTGTTGTTCAAAACAATGACAAGTTCTTTTTTATTGGCTTTGTTCCTGCAATTATTAGATTAAGGATGTCATTACAAACTTGTCAGGACTTTTTTTGCAGCTGTAGTTTGGTAGTTATAAACCGACCAGATTTTCACATCAATTTAGAGAGGAGAAAAAAATGCACTCAGCATCTGATGGCCCTGTACCAGCCCATTGCATCTGATTAAAATTGCTGCTTTATCGGGATGGAGGAGGCTCAGGGGAGAGCCTGGTGGCACCCAGGGGGCTTTGGGCTCCGTGCTCCCTCCCCACTCCTCAGCACAGGGGGCACAGCCCCAAACCCAGCAGGGAAAGCCCTGCTCCTGCTCTGCTCACAGCCAGACGGGGTTTGCTTCTGCTCAGCACCACGAGGAACACGGGACCCCTTTGCCAGCAAACAAGAGTGGGAGGGACCTTAAAGCCCACCCAGTGCCACCCCTGCCATGGCAGGGACACCTTCCACTGTCCCAGGCTGCTCCAAGCCCCAGTGTCCAGCCTGGCCTGGGACACTGCCAGGGATCCAGGGGCAGCCACAGCTGCTCTGGGCACCCTGTGCCAGGGCCTGCCCACCCTCCCAGGGAATAATTCCTTCCCAATATCCCATCCAGCCCTGCCCTCTGGCAGTGGGAAGCCATTCCTCCTTGTCAATAGTGTTTCTCCATCTTCCCAAACAATATTCCACAACTGTATATGCAAAGTTCTGCTCAACAACTCATATAAAATAAAATAAAAGTGCATGTAAGGCAGGATGCAGTAGGAACTGTCTCATGTTTCATCTCTAAGTGGAGAAATTCTTGCTAAATATTTATATTGGAATTCCCAAGTGCCTGAAAAGCTTCAGGGCTATGATTTTAATGCACACAAACACATGAGATGTACATTATATATACACACTTACAGACTTTTTAAAGCAGAGTGCCTGCATTGGTTACATTTATGAGAAGTCTTTAGGTGCCTGGTTAGACCCCAAGGCTCACAGCCCCTCCCGGGCATGGCAGGAGCCCCGAGAATACACACACACGAAATCCAGGGGCCAGGAAAGCTCCCTTCCTCTCTAGACACCCTTGGAGGTGTCCCGGCCTCTCCTGCACATCAGAGCACAAGGGGCAGGTTTCTGCCGACACGGGGAAGAAAAGCAGGATCCAGCAGCTCCTGCTGCAGCCAGCACTGCCAGGAGCCCTGGCCCGAGCAGGGACCCCCGGGCCAAGGGAGCCCTTCCCCAAACGGCCAGCGGCAGGAGGCAGGGATCGCCCAGAGCCAGCCCGTGGCGCGCTCCCAGCCCCAACAAGAGCACTTGGGGGAGAGGAATGAGCTAGCTGGAACCTCCAGAAGGCCATTGGGAGCCTCCTGGGATGCAGATCCCATCTCCCAGGTGGAAGCACAGCGCTCATTTGCAGAGGAACAAGGTCCCGCCTTGGGTTTTCCCCCATTGGGATGGGGTTCATTTCCCTTTTCTTTGGCTGGGGGTTGCTGCATCCCTCTGAATGGCCAGAGCCAGACCTGAGCGCAGCCCTGCCCATCCCATCGCAGCCCCGGAGCCCTGCCCACACCTCCCGAGCCTCCAACCCTACAGCTCCAATGCCCTTCAGGAGTCAAGCGGGGACGACTTGAGAAAAATCTCTTTACAGCAGGAATTGCAGACCTCGGCCTGGGTGGGAAGAGCCGGCACAGAGCCACAGCCGCCCTCCCCTCGTGGAGGACAAGGAGCGCACAGCAGGACCCTTCCCTGTCCCAGGACAGCAGGATCCTTCCCTGTGCCAGCAGCGAGAGCACCCCAGCACCCCCGACCTCCCTTCCCACACAGAAAGTCTTCAGGAGAGTTGAGGGAATTTTACTCACATCAATAAACACCAAAAAAAAGCCCAGCAAAACCATTTTTATCAAAGAACATAAATCTAATACCACTTGAGGCACTAGCAGTATAAACACAAAATTGGCCCATGGCCTCTGTTTTAGGCCCCACACCCGGGTCCCACCCTATTTGCCCCGAGCTTCCTCAGCAACCGATAAGGAAAGGCTGGAAGCTCCCTTTGCACGCAGTGCCCTGTCCGTGTGCTCGACCAGCCTTATTTATCCTTTGAGACACCAGCAAAGGCTAAATTGAGATCACAGCACCACGTGTGCGATTCCCAGGCACTGCATCACCTAAACTCAAAGCAATCCATCCCTCACCGGGTTAAACCAGGAGAGGAACACACCACTGTTTCATAAACTTTCCAGCAAGGAGAACAACACTGCAGCCAGCACACACAGCCCCCACATGTTTATATAACACGATTATATTCCAAAACAAAACCTCAAGCCCAGATAATAGTTTTCATTTTACTAACATCTTTCATGCACGCACAATGGCAAAGGTTTCTTTTAAGCAAGGAAAAAGCAGTTCAGACACTATTCAGAATCCTTCTGAGCACCCAGACTAGTCTGGCAAACCACAAATTAATAAATAAGAAAACACAGCACTCACCATACAGAAGTCTGGAGTACACTTCAGCTCCTCACACTCCTCATTTCCCCAGTCCCAGAAAACTATGGCCCCTACTCCCCCCAAACCCAGTTTATTGCACCTTCAATCAGCATTAATGACCTGCAGCTGATTTGCATTTGGGGGCAAAGAGCTGAGGAACAGAACAGAGCTCCGGGCAGGGGATACCCCCCCCCCCTTTCTGCTAATGCAGAACACCTGGGACTGGGGGGCTTCACCTGGGGCCGGGGGGCCCCACCCGAGGGTGCTGGTTTTCACCTGGGGATGTGGGTTCTGCCCTGGGTTGGCCCCTGACCCTGGGCAGCCCCCACCTTCCCGCTGAGCCGGGGCCAAAGCTGCTGGCCGTGGCAGGGACAGGGCGTGGCCCGTGCCCACGTTTTGCTGCCCTTTCCAGCCGATTCTGTGGCAGCTCCTGCAGAAGCGAGGGTGAGGTGAGGCCGCCACCTCACACAGGGGTGGGTGCGTGCCCGAGGGCTCTGGGGCAGCGGCTTTGCTGTGGCGAGGAGGAGGAGGAGGAGGAAGAAGGGCCCGTTCAGGCAGCAGCAGCTCAGCACATCTTTGGAGAGCAGAGTAGGAACAGGAGTAAACCTGGACCAGGTTAATCAGCAGCTGGTCCTCGCTACCTTCCCATATGCCCTCTGCCAAAATAACTGTTATTTTGGCACTGAAGGTGCAGGGTGGTGACAGAACACTTCTGCCTTGTGCCTCGTTAGCTGATGGAAACGTTACACAGGTGTGTCTCTGGAATTAATTGGACCGATCTCGTTCTTTCAGATGCTTTTGCCATTTAAATAAGTCTCCCATTAACTCAGCTGCTTCCTCGGCCTGGCCTGGAGCTGTGGGTGCTCTTACTCCTGGCACAGCACGCACTGCAGGGTGAGTGGCTGGCGGGCAGGTCACCACAGGGGTGACGTGGTTTAGGCCCTGACACAGCCACCTCCTGTGCCCTGACAGGCAGCTTGAGAGGCTCAGGTTACCCAAGAAATGATTCAACCCACAGTGGAAGAGGAATCCTTTCCAACAGGGCAGTGCTGCCCAGGAGCCGCTCGAGTCCCTCCACAGGGCTGGCCTGGGCCCCTCTGTGGGATGCTGGTGCTGTTCCCCCCCTCCAGAGGCATCCAGCTCTGTTACCAAGAGTTCCAGTAGCAAGGCCCTCAAATGGTGTGAGTGTCCTATGAAAACAAAATGTAAATAAAATGCTCAATCTGCTGTAAACCCCTTGGTTATCCCAAAAAGCTGTAATTCAAACTGGCCCCAGCGGCTGGATAATGAAAGGAGCAAACAGCCTCAAAAGCTGATAACTTGTAGAGGATTCAGCTCTCCCTGGTACAACCTATCATGTTTTGTGTCTGCCAGGAAAAGAAATTAGGAATTTAAAAGCCTTCCCAGGCAGCAGGAGGTGGCAGTGGCTGGTGCCTCTCCCAGAGATGTCGATGTCCCTCAGGCACAGGGGGTGTGGATGTGGAAGAAGTGGGTGGTGCTGCAGAAGCAGAGGAACAGAACCTGCTGTTCCCTGGCTGAAATGCACCAGGAGGTTTTCCAGGCCTTTCCCTCATTTACACACCTCTTCCATCTGCTCAGCCATAGGAACGAGCACTTGTCCCGCTCAGCTCCCTGGCACAGTCGGCTCACGGGAGGGCAGTGCCCACCTTTGTGTCCCGTGTGTGCCCAGGGTGGGTGTTCCGGGGCAGGGACAGCCCCAGGGCGGGGCAGGGTCGCTGGGTGCCAGCAGGATCCGGGTGCTCCCATGGCATCGCTCCCCCATCCCTCGTTGACTGTTGCCTTGCGAGCGCTTCCCAGCCAAATCAAGAGATTGTTCTCCAAAGACAGGCAGCTGCGTAAATGTCAAGAGCTCCAAAAGTAAATTATAGTGCAAACAGGTTTGATATTTCTATGAAATGAAAGTTAAGCACATTTCTTTTTAAAATACAGATTTTTATTTAAAGCAAGAGAAAACCTTCCACTGTGACCTTTATGAGATCCCAAACAGTGACAAATTTGGTCATTACAAATAACCTTTTCCTAGCAAGTGCCTCACCAATGGGGACTTCTTTGCAGTAATAGATGTAAATTAATTTCCAACCTCCAAAACAATAAATAGGAATCTTTTAGGATACCAATTCTACAGAAAAATATGAATCATGAAAGCTCAACCAAACGGCACCTTGATGGCAGGATTTATTTTGAACGCAGCATTCTGGGAAGCCAGCTCTGTCTCTCTTCCACTCTTCCAGCAGTGAATAAATATTCCAGGATTTGCCTTGCTATTTGTCTGCATGATTAACCCGACGGTGAGGATGAGATCATTAACCTGTGATTACTCGCGTGTTCAGAACTCTCATCATGCCCGTGGTGCCTCGTTAGGCAAACTAAAAATATCCCAATTTCTCATTTTTCCTGCATCTTTACACCGACAAACATTATTCTATAGATGTAAATTACAGAGAAAAATCAGTGGTCACTGAATGAAATCTGAGATTCTCAGTAATTGGCCCACAGAGCACCAAGCCATCTCCCATGATGGGATACCGAACTAACGAGGTGCTTTTTGAGGCAGATGTTCTGCCCTCAGCGATGGACGCTGACATTTGTTGGTGTTTTCCAGAGCTCGAGCCTCGCAGCCGCGTCCTGCTGCAAACGGGGGGACAGAGAATCAGAGGCGGCTTTGCCGAAGGATCTGAGGCTGCATCTCCCCTCCTTACCGGGCGCGGCAGGGAGCGGTCACTCCTTACGGCAGGCCCTGCGCTTCAGAGGGAGCTCGCTGCGAGCCGGGGCTGAGCTGCTGCTCGCAGGTGGGAAGGGCACAGGATTTACCCTGTCAGCTTCATCCCATAAAGGAGGGGTGCCACAACCCTCCGCTCCCACAAGAAGGGGCACCACGACCCCCCGTTCGCACTCTGAAATAGCTCCTAGAAGCAAAAGTCACTTTGGAAGAAGCAGCGTGGGAGGAGAACCAAGGTGAGGGCGAGCACTGAGCGCCCGCCCCTCGTGCTGTCCCATCCCTCGGGGACCCCCTCTGTGCAGTGTCCTCGGGGTGCCAGCCCAGGGCATCCCGGGCAGGGCAGGAAGGTGCCGTGCCCTGGGGATGTCAGGGGATGGCCGAAGATGAGGGATGCAGGTGCAATGTCTCTTTGCTGGAACTTGAAACTATTTCCATTATTTAGGATTTTAAAACATTGTCAGAATGTGACAGTGCATTTAAAAATGTTGATAATAAATTCTTTCATCTTTCACACTGTGTCATAAGCATGGCCTCTGCCTCACATTCTCTAACAAGGTGTAGCATTCGCTATTTAATTATATCTAAGATAGCAAATACGGTGTCTGCTCCTTGATTGACAAAACCAGAACAAGGAGTAGCATGTTAAAAAGTTTCTGTGATGATCACAGGGAAGGGCCCCGTCTCCATCCCCCATCCCAGGGAGGTGTCCCAGGCCGTGTGGCACTGGGGGGACGCTGTGGGACCGGAGCGGGAGCAGGTGGTGGCTGCTGCAGACAGAAGCCCTGGAGCGCCTGGCACAGTTTGCCATCCCTGCAGCTCCGTCAGGGGCTCTGTAAACAAGAGCTCCCTCAACAAACAAGATGAAAGAACTAATCAGTGCATAAATCTCCTCACACCAAGACATTAGAGGCAAAATATTTATTAAAGAGTCCTATAGTTTTGTAGCTGGAGATGATGCATGGGGCACGCAGACATCACTGAATAAACACCGCAGTGCCAGCCGCAGCATCATCATCCATCTGCGCGTGGGGGAGCGAGCCACTGCCCTGGCCAGGTGCTCCCACTGGTCACAAACCCTGCCGTGCAGCACCGACTTCAGAAACAAAGAGTGGGACTTTCACCTCTCTGTGTTTCCATCAGAGGGAATCACAGAACCCCAGAATGGTTTGGGTTGGGACAGAACTCAAAGCTCATCTCGTTCCCACGGACCCATAAATCAGCACACTGTGAGCCAAGCCCTCCCTACTGCGGGTGCCCCGTTCCCTCTGCACCCCATTAAGTGCGTTTTGACCCCCTGAAATAAAACCCTGCAATAGCTCCTTGCCTTTCTGTGTCTGCTGTTGCAAAGCTGCCAAGGCAGTAGCTTATTTCAGCATATTTTTACAACCGAACTGAAATGTCCCAAAATCTGTGTGAGAATCCCTACTTTTCCTTTTGCGGTCTACCCATCAAGTGACAAAAAATTCAGGACAGAGAAGCCTGAGAGCAAAAGGAATTGAAGCCATGCTCAGGGAAAAATTTTTTAAAAAGAAAATCTGTTTAAGTAGCATAATTCCTGCCTCTTGGGGTTGAACAATTGATCTCCAATTGCCCGTGCCTCCCTCTGATCGCTGCTGTGATCACTGCCGGCCCTGCCCAGCATCTCCCAGCTCGGGGCTCTCCGGCTGCAGCCCAGCCGGGCGGAGGCTGCAGGAGACGATCGTTATTTAGATACAATTCCCTGGGCTTTGAGTGCCAGTGCTGTCCTTGAAGCTGCTCAAAACCAATGAAGGAAATCTTTGCGGTGAACTCTGCAGCTCCATAAACTGGTGCACAGAGCTGCTCAGGAACTGAGGCGAGCAGGAGGATTAGAATTGGTTTGGTTTCCTTGCGTTACTGTTCTGTAGCTGTTTCAGTTTGTGTGAAGATTAGGGGAGAGCAGACTTGAATTAAAGCATTGCTCAGGAGAAAGAATTTGGAGAAGGAGGGATTCCCCAGTTGCCTGGCTTCCTTCTTTGGTCATTTGGTTTTACTTTGTCTTCATCATTCTCCAAAAATATTTTTTTCAGTCACTTAATAACTCTTGGAGCTGCATCTCCTCCACCCTTACTTTTCTCCATTCTTTTTCTGTTTTTCCCTGAACATTTTCTCCCTCTGTTTATCATTGCCATTGCGACAAATAGAGTTTTACAGATTAAATTGCTTTTCTTGTTATAATTCCAGTACCATAAAATGTTAATTAGGGTTGCCTATGTTTCAGAAGCTATTTAAAATGTACTGTAAGATCATCCCCTATTCTTCACCTCGGTACACAACTCCCACTGTTGCTGGTAAAAAAATAGTTCTGAAGACTGGAAGACTGGAATTCTTTGTTTTACTTTCTTGTTCTTTTACTGTGGGTAATATAAAAAGGAAACAAAGTTCAGCTCTCCAACTTAGGGTCTGTCAAAGTGCCTCTGAAACTCACAAGCACAAAAAACCCATCACTTCCCACAGCTCTGCTGGAAATTTCCATCCCTGACTTCTCCACGGGGACTTGTCATCCCCAAGGCTTTGTGGATAAAGGCCGTGGATGCTCTGCAAATGCAGCTTGCCAAAACCTGGATTATTTTCTGGGAAGGAAGGGCTGGCTTTCAGAAATGTCCTCACTCTGTGGAAATGTCCCACACCAAAATAAAACCCTTGATGGCATTTGAAGGAAAGGGAGTATCTGGTGAGTGTTTTTGGGGAAGTGTGAGAGTTATGAGTGACCTTTTCCCAGGCTGGGGAGTCTCCAGGTGCTGGGGAACAAGGCCAGTCCTGCTTCCCCTCGGCAGGGGCAGCCTGGCTGCTCCCAGGGATGGATGGATGCTCCCAGGGATGGAGGGATGCTGCTCCCAAGGATGGATGCTGCTCCCAGGGATGGGTGGGTGCTGCTCCCGGGGATGGATGGATGCTCCCAGGGATGGAGGGATGCTGCTCCCAGGGATGGGTGGGTGCTGCTCCCAGGGATGGGTGGGTGCTGCTCCCAGGGATGGAGGGATGCTGCTCCCAAGGATGGAAGGATGCTGCTCCCAGGGATGGGTGGGTGCTGCTCCTGGGGATGGGTGGGTGCTGCTCCCAAGGATGGGTGGGTGCTGCTCCCAGGGATGGGTGGGTGCTGCTCCCGGGGATGGATGGATGCTCCCAGGGATGGAGGGATGCTGCTCCCAGGGATGGGTGGGTGCTGCTCCCAGGGATGGGTGGGTGCTGCTCCCGGGGATGATGTCTGTGCCCTGCCATGACGGGAGATAGAAGGCTGTCCACGCCTCTGCTGTGAGGGGTTTAACGAGTCACACCAAGACAGTGGGTGTTGACAATCCAGGAAAATCAGCATTAAGGTTTATAGTGCTTTCCATGGCCTGGCCGAACGATTCCCAAGGGCTGGAGAGCGGCACAAGCAGCCCGAGCAGCAGGAGGGAAGAGGTGGATTGTAAACAATCCAGCGGAAAGGATAAAATGGCAGAAAATGAATTAAAATTACACCTGGCTGTTTCCATGAAATGGAGTGGAATGCTCCGTGGGATGCGCTCGGCAGCGGGAGAGCGTTCGCTGTCGTTATTCGTGGAGCGGAGCAGCAGAGCCCGAACCTCCCGAAGGCAGCGCTTGTGACACCGCCGAGAGCGCCCGCAGCGCTCTCCCCACGTCACCTGCAGTGTCACGGAAAATGAAAAGCCTGGCTTGGGGAAATCTCCCGGGGATTGTTCCCATCGAGTGGGAGAGAGGGAAGGAATACTCACCTAGTTTTCTCTCTTTTTTGTCCCCTCCTTTTGCTTTTATTAGAGAACACAAATTAAAGTTCTATGGAAAGGATGTTACTAAGACACTGCTGAAATTTCCCTGAAAAAAGGACAGATTCATATAAATTATTTATGATTAATGTATTGTACTTCACCACAGCAATTTAAACAGAGAGATTTCAGTATTTCTCAGCGTTATGATGGAGATGTAAAAAAGCTTTAGCAGCAAATACCTGCTGCTAATAAGCAGGTGGAGCAGGCAGAGGAGTCTGTTTGGGTGGGAAAAGGAGGAGAGTAGGAAACGCAGGGATGCATTTGCAGCTTCCCACGTGTGGCACATCCAGGGCTGTGGGCCCTGCCACCCAGGGACGCTGTCAGCTGCCAAAATCCCGTCTGCCCTCCCGGGCTGAGGATGTCCTTGTAGGAACACGTGGGGCTCACAGCAACTGGAAGGTTCGTGCTGTTCACCGTGGTGGTGACCGGTGTTCTCAGGAGACGTGTAATTAACTGCAGCAGCAGCTCCGGGACGTGCCCGCAGGGCGGGGGTGCAGGCACAGCAGGGCTCAGGGTCTGCCCCAGAGCAGCAGAGAGTGCTTGGCTGCCAGCTCAGGAGAATACAGCAGAAAATGGGGGAAAAAAAGGGCAAAAGGGTGTTAAACTTTGGGTTAAATTCACTCCAGAAAACTGTGGCCCACTCAGGAATGCTGCCAGCCTCACCAGCAGCTGACACCAGTGACACTCTGAACTTTCACTGTCCTGCTTGTGACGATTCAATCACCAGCACTGTCAAACTCCATCTTTAAATTTTAATTGCTAAAATTCATCTTTGAGGAATATTTTTCAGTATCAAGAATGTAAATAGTGACAGGGCTGGCCAGGAATAATATGAATAATTCAGCCTTACAGTACACAAGTTTTATACTTGGAAATGAGTGATTCACTCCTGCTGTATATTCAGTCATCACAGAGTGCAGACACGAAAATAGGCGAAAAAATGGGAATAAGCCGTAATTATTTAATGTTGTCACCACATTGGAATTTTTTAGATTATATTTTAATTATAACATACCTGAGAGTGCAAATTTTATGTCCTGAGTTTGTATCAGCCACAAGAAAGCAGTGTCTGGGGCTAGCTCGCCCTGGGGGATGTTTGTGTCTGCAGGCAGGGCCCTGACAGTGACCCTCAGGGACACAGTCCTTGAATCCCCGTTTTTCACAAAGTTCTCTCTTTAAACAAACAAAACCATGGGCACAGCTGAGCTACACCCCCCCAGGGGTTCAGGGCAGTGAGGGGGCTGCCAGCTCTGCTCCCACCCCAGCCAGGAGGAAGACAAACCCACGGGCACCTCGGTGTGGCCAGCAGATTTGGCATTTCCCGAGCACGGGAAGAGTCCCTCGTGCTCCACACTGCACCTGCAATGTTCCACCTCAGCGATTTTAATATTGGGAATAACAGAGAGCAGCAGGAGCAGGGCCCAGCGTGCTGCCAGGGGCTGCAGGGCTGCCCGGGGCTGCAGCTCCTCCCTGCCATCCATCCCAAGCCTTGGAAACTCAGGGAATGGGGAAAGCCCCCTCCTGAACCCTCCTGTTCTCTGCTCACAGTGTTCTCTCTCCAAAGACACAAATATGGGCCCAGGTGAGCTGCACTGAGGCTTTTACACCGAGTCAGCATCAGCTGATGGGCTGCACCACTGATTTCAGCACCCTCACGGCACGGGATGGATCCCTAACTCCAGCACAGCATGGGATGGATCCCTAACTCCAGCAGAGTACGGAATGGATCCCTAACTCCAGCACAGCACGGGACGGATCCCTAACTCCAGCACAGGACAGGAGGGATCCCTAATCCCAGCAGAGCACGGGATGGATCCCTAACTCCGGCACATCACGGAATGGATCCCTAATTCCAGTACAGTAGGGAACAGATCCCTAATTCCAGCACAGTAGGGAACGGATCCCTAACACCAGCACAGCATGGGACGGATCCCTAATCCCAGCAGAGTACAGAATGGATCCCTCACCTCTCTGTGAGTGCCCCCTGCTCTGGCTGGGCGCAGGTTTGGGGTCCCCGCAGGCCCCGCTCCTGCCTGCCCATGCCCACAGCCCCAGGGGTCTGACCCCTCCTGCCGTGCCCCTGGCCAGCTACCACGATTACCTGAGCAAAACCCGTGCTAAAAGCCAGTCAAAAGGCTCTCAAAAATGAAGTGTTCTCCTCTCTGATAAACAACATGGAAAGAATTCCTGCTGGGGCTCCTGCCAGCAAGCAGGGACAGGACGGGCAGGTGGCTGAGGGCAAGTTACAATAAATATTCATATCCAGAGTTAATGCTAAAACATATTCTTTACTACTTCCACTTTACTTATTTGTAGCTGCTGGAGAAGCAGGCATATTAGAATATTAATTTTCCGCTTTACTGGAATGATTTCAGAGTCAAGTGCCGTCGGAACACCGAATGCAAATGGGAGCAGAGAGGGTGGGACTCTCTCTAATCCCCTCCACCGCCTTGGAAAAAAAGCTCTGTTTATTTGCATTTTCTTTTTTGGAGTCTTCTTCAGATGTTTAAAAACTGCTTTGGAGAAGGTTTAAGGCAGATTTAAGGGAGATGTGCAGTGCAGATCCCATGGACGCTGCCCATCCCACTTCTGCTGCTGATCCTGCTCCAGGCTCCCATGGAGGGGTCGTGGGCTCGGAGACAGAACCACACTGAAGGCTAAATTGGGCATTTCCTGCTGAATTTGCACATTGTTCCTTGCAAATGGCCAGCTTTACATCTGTTCATTTAAATTCCTCTCCCTGGGATGAGGAACAGAAAGAAACAGCAGTTTGTGGCTTCTCAGGGAATTCCAGCTGAGCCTGTGCCATGAGGAGAGCCCAGCCTGTCCCTGTGGGGGCACAGAGTGAAGGTCAAGGTCAAAGCAGCCTCGGCCGGGCCTTGCTGGGGCTCAGCTGCCACACGGTGACTTCGTATCAAACAGTAAATTGGGTGTTTTCCTTCTCCACAGAAAACGAGCCATCCCCTGGGCAGGGAGGAGAGGAACGTACCCAAAAGACCTTCCTTCCGAAGGCACTAATGCTATGTGGGTAGCAATAATGTTTAATTTTAATTAGCTGCTAATATTTTGGGAGGGCAGTTGGGGTTTTGTACATAGTGATATTGGCAGTTTGCTCATTTTGTGGAATTTAATATTGGATCAATTGGTTTCGGCAGCTGGGGAGAAGGGTCTCGGTACTGTTTGAGATAAAAAATGCCATCTCTCTCTACAATAAATCCAATCCAATCATTATTAAATCTTTTGGTAAATATCTTGAAGAAATTAGGTCTCCTAGTGTTTGTGCTCATGGATCAAGGAGAGAAAGACAGAGTCAGATGGTTTCCAGGTAAGCAAACAGGGAGAGTTTATTTCAGGGCATGGATGGGGTAAATAAATAAATCAACCTACATCAGCAGGAGCCACGGACACACGGATGGTTCCAGGTGCCAGGCAAAGCAGGAACTGCTCCAGGCACAAACACCTTGTGCGCAACGTGAAAACACAAACCTGGAGATTTATCATCACCTGCACAAGGCTGCTGGAGCAGAGCCACAGCACGGCAGGAAGGAGCCCTCACCAGGGACAGCTCTGTCACCCTCCTCAGGGGGGCATGGGGGACAGCGCTGTCCCCCCGTGTCCCAGTGAGGACGGGACAGTGCTGTCCCCCCGTGTCCCAGTGAGGACGGGACAGTGCTGTCCCCCCGTGTCCCAGTGAGGACGGGACAGTGCTGTCCCCCCGTGTCCCAGTGAGGAGGGGACAGCGCTGTCCCCTCCTCACTGGGCCAGTCCCAGTGCAGCCCCCGTGCAGGGCCAGTTGAACTCTCTGTGCCAGTGGGTGCGATGGCAGCACGCGCGGTGTCTGGGCACAGTGAGCCAAGGCACGTGCACAGGGTCTGGCCACAAGGCAGCAAGTCCTACAAGCTCTTCCTTCAAGTTCTCGGGATTCCCAAGGATGAGATTTATCAGGATCCCCATGGATGGGGACCCCTGAGCACAACCTCGTGCCCCCACTCCACCTCCCACATCGCAGCCGCCATGTTGTCGTTGTTCTCTCCAAGGCAGAAGCAAATGTGCGGAGTTTGTAATTCCAAGTGATTTGTTGCCTGCACCGTTGAAGGTCTGAGGAAGGCATTAATTACCCCTCCTGTCATTAGCTCCTGCAGACGTGTTCCTCGCCGTGTTCCTTGCGCCAGCGCAGCCGCGGCGTTTCTGAAATTAATACAGCGGTGTCCGAGCATTCCACACTTCCCCACGTCTGTCACGGGCGGCTCCAGGAGAAATCTGCTGCTGCTATAAGATCACATTTAAAATTTTGATATCTGCTTTAAAAGGGCAAACCCTGCCAGCTGACAAATAATAAGTGGCCCTTCTGTATTCCATTCCATTCTTATCCATTTTTCATGCCTTAGCAAGGTGAAGCTTTCCAATCAAGGAGCGGCGGCGTGGGCAAGTGCAGATAATATATTTTGATGGAGATCTGTAATGAATATGGTATTTATGAAGAGACGCAAGTCATTAAAAGAAGCCTTGCACGGTTGTTGCACATTATTTTATTGATTTTTCCAAATGCACAGATCGAGGCGAGGACCATACTTTACAAGAAACGTTTCAGTTTCTAATCTTTAATTTGATAACGCATCACGGTGTTTGTTGATTTGCGCCATTGAGGGTTGGTGGGTTCATTGCCTGTACACACACCGTGAATTCTAAATTCAGTGTGTGCTTTGGAAGCAGGGGAGAGGGCTGGTGGAAGTTGGGAGAGCAGATGGAGGTCATTGCTCCTCTTCCCGATCCTTTATTTGCGTGTGCCGGTGTAGGGTGAGCTGACCCCACTGAAGGCAATTATAACGCCGCTCGTCACTGCGGCGCTGAGGGCAGGAGCTCCTTGTAGACACAACGGATGTCAAACAGAAACTCCTGGGGATGAGGAATCATTTTATCGACAGAATAATGCCTGGGCACCTGCACTGAGAGCTCCCTCCACCCTCCTGCCAATCCGTGTCGATCATCGCTGGCGTTCGTGCGCGGGAGAGGTTCTGGGTGGGGCCGGTGCCCAGCTGGGGCTGCCTCCAGCTGCTGCACAGCTGGGCAAACCCTCTGCTTTGAGGGCCTCCACTCCAGAGACTGGCCCCGTTTATCAAGAAATCAGATGTTGCTGGTGCTTCTCACTGTCAATCACTGCATGTTTGAGGGGCATTTGACTTAGTGATTGGTTTCACTTGACATCTGCAGTGCAGCCCTTCCATTCTTGTCTTCCTTTATGTACAATACAGATGTACTGATTCCATATAGTAGAATATGCCATTTTTTTCATTTAAAAAGACAGAAAAAGTTGAACCTAGCTAAGGGACTATGTGGGGGGCGGAGATGCACACACAGCTTTGGTGAATGTCCTTCCTTCCTACACGTGTTCATCCTCTTGAGAGGAAGCAACAATTACCTTCAAAAGGTCGATTTTGTGCCCCTGTTGCTCACTGGCACCGTGTGCCAGTGGGGAGATCAGAAAGGGCCAGTGACACTTTTCTGGGTGACACAAAGAAGAGCACGAAACACAAGGTGGGAGGAAGAGGGGACACCAGCAGTGACACTAAACCTGGGACAAAGGCCACACGGGCCAGTCCTGCTGCTTTCCCAGCCATGGGGTCAGGGAAGGAGCCCAGTGGTCTCCAGTGGTCACCAGTGGTCAGCAGTGGCTGTGTGTGGCAGCTGGCCTGCCTGGTTTGTGCTTTAGGTGCACAGCTGGTGTTTGGAATTCTTTCAGGGTAGGAGAAAAGTGAGTAATTAGCCAGAACCTGCAAATACCAGTTTAGATGGATCGGTTAATAATAGATTATTGTTTCCTGTATCTGATCAGGAAACTCAGGTATAAACACGTCTTTTGTGAAGAAATGCAGGAAAGGAACCCAACAAAAAGAAGAATAGGAGTGTTCTCAGATGCCTTCTCTGAGCACAGAGTAGCCTCCATCCCGGTGGGGATGAGTGGCAGTTCAGTGTGCCCGCGGCTCCTTCCCGCAGACAGCGAAGCTCTTCACCTCCGGAGCCAGCGGGGCTCGGACAGGGCTGGGCTGAGGGAGCTGGGCAGTGATTTGAGAGGACGCTGACCCCACTGTCCGTTCCCAGAGAGCTGCCCACAGGGAAGGTGTGCGTGCTCTGCTGCAGGGCGGTGCAGTCCTGGGGCTGACGGACGGCAGCTCTGCACTGCGCGAGGGGCACGGCGAACAGGGCGAGGCAGGGCACAGTGAGCAGCAGCCGTGAGCGCGGCAGGGAAGCGAGGAAGGGCTGCCTTCTCCAGCCTCTGGAGCTCCTGAGGAGGCTCCCACCTTCCCATCCGTTTTCCTGAAAATACAGGAAATCAAACACTACGAGCATTTGAAAAATTAAAATCATTGGTCTATGAAATGAGCCGAGCATGTGTGCGCTATTTTTCCAATACTGATTTATTGGTATTGATCATCCGCTCTTCGAGGCTTCCTCCTGTCACCCCACAGTAACAACTGCGAGCCCCTGGGATGTCCCGGCGTGCAAGATCCCAGCTGTCCCACCGGGCACATCCAAGGAGAAGCGCTGCGGCATTTTATCCTACAGGGCTCTTACGGGATTGTCCTGGGAGCAAACGGCCCTGTCCATGGTGCTGCAGCCAGGATGTTCCCAGGAGAGCGTGTGCGGGGCTGGTGGCGACGGGAGCTGCCTCCACCGCGGTGGGTCCATCCCACAGCTGCTCCACCGCAGTGAGTCCATCCTCTCGGCACCGCCCCAGCCCACACGGGGCTGCTCCCTGCTCAGCAGCTCCTCCATGGACCGAGGCCCTCTGGGTGGGACCATTAGCAGGGTATGGACTGAGACTTGCAAATGGGATCCATATGGATGAGGCAGTGCCTCCATTCCTGCTGGATGCTATTGCCTTCCCAGCAGCATTAATGTAATTTTCAATGAATTTTCATGAGACAGAAACCTTTCCCACTCCCTGTCACACTCAAGCAAAATTCCTTTGGGTCTGCAATGTCTGCATTAAACACCAGGTGACTGCCTGATTCTCAAGAGTATTTTATGATAAATAAATTCTCCTTTTGTCTTGGGAGCCATTATCCTCTCGCTGCCTGAGAAGGGTCTATTATTTGGTTTGTGCTGCTGACATCCTGCTTTATAAGAACAATGTAGATTATTATCCCTAAGTGGAGGAATCACAGTGCTTTATGGAAACCCAGATCTCTTACTGAACTTGAGATTTGTTGACCCAAATCTGTAGTTTCCAGATTTTCACTCCAGTATTTTGCTCTCCGTGTCAGTTTTCTGAAGCAGCTCCCACTCGCAGCTGTGCTCCTGAGCTTGAACACCTTCATTCACTAGCTCTTGTTTTCTCACTCTGAATAAATATTCACTTTTTGGGATTTACCATTTTAAAAATTGTTTTTCCTTTGTTGTGCTCACTTTACAGACTATGGAATGCTCCCAGGGCATGTGTGATGTGCCGGGCTGGGGTGGGGTGCCCAGGGACGGGGTGCCCAGGGAAGGGCTGCCCAGGGAAGGGGTGCCTGCTCAGTGGCAGGCCCTGTTATAATAGTTCCACCCTGCAAGAAAGCACAAGAGGGAAGAACTGTCTGATCCCTTCAGCGGAGCATGGGAAAAAAGCATAAGGGGCACAGCTGGAACCAGCCCTGCCACAGTGTGCTGCCTGCCAGCCTCAGCCAGAGTGAATTAGATTGAGTTTGTGACCAAAAAGTGAGAAATTATATTGTCAAGGTAGNCAAGTGTTCCCTGACGGAGGTGACAGGAAGAAAAGGACCTTGACATTTGCTCTTTTATGTTGCAAATGCCTTGACCTTTATGATTATTTTGATCAAGTGACAAAGTTCTGCTGGAAGTTTGAACACTGAATCANATTCACTTTTTGGGATTTACCATTTTAAAAATTGTTTTTCCTTTGTTGTGCTCACTTTACAGACTATGGAATGCTCCCAGGGCATGTGTGATGTGCCGGGCTGGGGTGGGGTGCCCAGGGACGGGGTGCCCAGGGAAGGGCTGCCCAGGGAAGGGGTGCCTGCTCAGTGGCAGGCCCTGTTATAATAGTTCCACCCTGCAAGAAAGCACAAGAGGGAAGAACTGTCTGATCCCTTCAGCGGAGCATGGGAAAAAAGCATAAAGGGCACAGCTGGAAACAGCCCTGCCACAGTGTGCTGCCTGCCAGCCTCAGCCAGAGTGAATTAGATTGAGTTTGTGACCAAAAAGTGAGAAATTATATTGTCAAGGTAGCAAATGCCTCAGTGGGATTTTCAATTGCACCTGCTGGAATTGCAGACATTGCTGGGAGAGAAAAAGCGTCCCCAGGAGAGGGGCTGGGCCTGGCGTGCCAGTGCCTGCCTTCCTTCCTTCCNTTTTTTTCATCAAGCTAATCTGGGCCATGGCTGGGAAGCACCTCCCTGCTCAGTATCTCTGTCCCCCATCCCATCCTGGCTCCCTGGGTGCAGCTCCTGAGCCCGCCTTTCCAGGCCCCCACATTCCCATCTGCACAGGGGTCGGGGAGGGGGCTGCTCACACCAAGACTTGTCCGCATCAGTCTTGTTTCTCCTCTGCTTACGTCAGGTGGAGCGAGGAAGGTGTTACAAAGCTTGAGAGAAACTGCTAAAACTAATTTCCATTGTGCTGGATGGTTTAGCATAAGCTCTGCAACTGCATTTTAAGGAGGTTGTAGAGTAGGAGTAGTAGCCTAGAGGCAGAAAAGTAATCTAATCAAGGTACACAACAGAAAAGTTAATTAAGGAGCCCTGGACCTAGTGGCCTTCTAGGATGGAATGACTCCAGCAGTGGATAAGGGAAGAGCTCCAGATGTCATCTCTCTGGACTTCTCTAAGGCTGTAACACAGTCCTGCGCAATTCCCTTCCCTGTAAATCGGAGAGAGATGGATTTGATGGCTGGGCTGTTGGTGGGTAAGGAATTGGTTGGACAGTCACAGCCAGAGGGTTGTGGGCACAGCTGAGGGTTGTGGGCACATCCAGAGGGTTGTGGGCACAGCAGAGGGTCGTGGGTACATCCAGAGGGTCATGGGCACATCCAGAGGGTCGTGGGCACAGCTGAGGGGTGGGGGCACCTCCAGAGGGTCCTGGGCACATCC